>OX424572.1:158780238-158902738 GCA_949152435.1 Gastracanthus pulcherrimus
GTTGATGGGTTCAAGGTTGATGAGTTGAGGGTTAATGGGTTCAGGGTTGATGGGTTCAGGGTTGATGGTTTCAGGGTTGATGGTTTCAGGCTTGGTGGGTTCAGTGTTTATGGTTTCAGGGTTAAAGGGTTCAGGGTTCATGGGTTTCGGGTTCATGGGTTCAGGGTTCATGGGTTCAGGGTTGATGGGTTCATGGGCTCAGGGTTCACAGGTTCAGGGTTCATGGGTTGATGGGTTCAGGTTTCAGAGATCATGGGTTCAGGGTTCTGGGTTCAGGGTTCATGGTTCATGGGTTCAGGGTTGATGGGTTCATGGGCTCAAGGTTCACGGGTTCAGGGTTTATGGGTTCATGGGCTCAGGTTTCAGAGTTCATCGGTTAAGGGTTCTGGGTTCGTTGGTTCATGGGGTCATGGTTGATGAGTTCAGTGTTGATGGTTTCAGGGTTGATGGGTTCAGGGTTCATGGGTTCAGGGTTCATGGGTTCATGGGTACAGGGTTAATGGGTTCAACGTTCATGGGTCCATGGGTTCAGGGTTCATGGGTTCAGGGTTTATGGGTTCAGGGTTAATGGGTTCAGGGTTCATGGTATCAGGGTTCATGGGTTCAGGGTTCATGGGTTCATGGTTCATGGGTTCATGGTTCATGGATTCAGGGTTGATGGGTTCAGGGTTCACGGGTTCAGGGTTCATGGGTTCAGCGTTCATGGGTTCAAAATTCATGGGTTTAGTGTTCATGGGTTTTGGGTACATGGTTTCATGGGTTCAGGTTTCACGGGTTCAGGGTTCATGGCTTCAAGGTTCATGGGTTAATGGTTCATGGGTTCATGGTTCATGGGTTCAGGGTTCATGGGTTCAGTTTTCAGGGTTCAGTTTTCAGGGTTCAGGATTCAGGATTCATGGGTTAATGGGATCAGGGTTCATGGGTTCAGGGTTCATGGGTTCAGGGTTGATGGGTTCAGGGTTGATGGGTTCATGGGTTCAGGGTTCATGGGTTCGGGGTTCATGGGTTCATGGGTTCAGGTTTCATGGGTTCAGGGGTACTGGGTTCAGCGTTCATGGGTTCAGGGTTCATGGGTTCAGGGTTCATGGGTTCAGGGTTCATGGGTTCAGGGTTCATGGGTTCAGGGTTCATGGGTTCAGGGTTCATGGGTTCAGGGTTCATTGGTTCATTGGTCCAGGGTTAATGGGTTCAGGGTTCAGGGTTGAGGTTCATTGGTTAAGGGTTCGTGGGTTCAGGGTTCATGGGTTCCGGGTTGATGGATTCAGGGTTGATGGGCTAAAGGTTGATGAGTGCATGGTTGATGGGTTCAGGGTTCATGGATTCAGGTTTCATGGGTTCATGGGTTCATGGGTTCGTGGGTTCATGGGTTCCGGGTTGATGGATTCAGGGTTGATGGGCTCAAGGTTGATGAGTGCATGGTTGATGGGTTCAGTGTTGATCGGTTCTGGGTTCATGGGTTCAGGGTTGATGGGTTCAGGGGTCAGGGTTCATTGGTTTATGGGTCTAGGGTTAATGGGTTCAGGGTTCAGGGTTAAGGTTCATTGGTTAAGGGTTCGTGGGTTCAGGGTTCATGGTTTCATGGGTTCAGGGTTAGTGGTTTGATGGGTTCAGGGTTCATGGGTTCATCGATTCAGGGTTATTGGGTTCATGGGTTCATGGGTTCAGTGTTATTGGGTTCAGGGTTCATGTGTTCATTGTTTCATGGGTCCAGGGTTCATGGGTTCAGTGTTCATGGGTTCAGTGTTATTGGGTTCAGGGTTCATGTGTTCATTGGTTCATGGGTCCAGAGTTCATGGGTTCAATGTTCATGGGTTCAATGTTCACGCGTTCATGGGTTCATGGGTTCAGGGTTCATGGGTTCAGGGTTCATGGGTTCAGGGTTCATGGGTTCGGGGATCATAGGTTCAGGGGGTCATGGGTTCATGGGTAGGGTTCATGGGTTCAGAGTTGATGGGTTCAGCGTTCATGGTTTCAGGGTTCGTGGGTTCAGGGTTCATGGGTTTCGGGTTCATGGGTTCAGGGTTCATGGGTTCAGGGTTGATGGGTTCATGGGCTCAGGGTTCACAGGTTCAGGGTTCATGGGTTGATGGGTTCAGGTTTCAGAGATCATGGGTTCAGGGTTCTGGGTTCAGGGTTCATGGTTCATGGTTCATGGGTTCAGGGTTGATGGGTTCATGGGCTCAAGGTTCACGGGTTCAGGGTTTATGGGTTCATGGGCTCAGGTTTCAGAGTTCATGGGTTCAGGGTTCATGGGTTCAGGGTTCATGGGTTCAGGGTTCATGGGTTCAGGGTTCATGGGTTCAGGGTTCATGGGTTCAGGGTTCATGGGTTCAGGGTTCATTGGTTCATGGGGTCAGGGTTGATGAGTTCAGTGTTGATGGTTTCAGGGTTGATGGGTTCAGAGTTCATGGGTGCTAGGTTGATGATATGAGGGTTAATGAATTCATGGTAGATGGGTTCAGGGTTCATGGGTTCAGGGTTCATGGGTTCAGGGTTCATGGGTTCAGGGTTCATGGGTTCAGGGTTCATGGGTTCAGGGTTCATGGGTTCAGGGTTCATGGGTTCATGGGTTCATGGGTTCAGGGTTCATGGGTTCAGGGTTCATGGGTTCAGGGTTCATGGGTTCAGGGTTCATGGGTTCAGGGTTCATGGGTTCAGGGTTCATGGGTTCAGGGTTCATGGGTTCAGGGTTCATGGGTTCAGGGTTCATGGGTTCATGGGTTCAGGGTTCATGGGTTCAGGGTTCATGGGTTCAGGGTTCATGGGTTCAGGGTTCATGGGTTCAGGGTTCATGGGTTCAGGGTTCATGGGTTCAGGGTTCATGGGTTCAGGGTTCATGGGTTCATGGGTTCAGGGTTCATGGGTTCAGGGTTCATGGGTTCAGGGTTCACGGGTTCAGGGTTTATGGGTTCATGGGTTCATGTTTCAGAGTTCATGGGTTCAGGGATCTGGGTTTAGGGTTCATGGTTCATGGGTTCAATGTTCATGGATTCAGGGTTCAGGGTTCACTGTTTAGGGGTCATTGGTTCAGCGTTCATGGGTTCATGGGTGCATGGGTTCAGAGTTCATCGGTTAAGGGTTCTTGGTTCATTGGTTCATGGGGTCAGGGTTGATGAGTTCAGTGTTGATGGTTTCAGGGTTGATGGGTTCAGAGTTCATGGGTTCTAGGTTGATGATATGAGGGTTAATGAATTCATGGTAGATGGGTTCAGGGTTCATGGGTTCAGGGTTCATGGGTTCAGGGTTCATGGGTTCAGGGTTCATGGGTTCAGGGTTCATGGGTTCAGGGTTTATGGGTTCAGGGTTCATGGGTTCAGGGTTCATGGGTTCAGGGTTCATGGGTTCAGGGTTCATGGGTTCAGGGTTCATGGGTTCAGGGTTCATGGGTTCAGGGTTCATGGGTTCAGGGTTCATGGGTTCAGGGTTCATGGGTTCAGGGTTCATGGGTTCAGGGTTCATGGGTTCAGGGTTCATGGGTTCAGGGTTCATGGGTTCAGGGTTGATGGGTTCAGGTTTCATGGGTTCAGGGTTCATTGGTTCATGGGGTCAGGGTTGATGAGTTCAGTGTTGATGGTTTCAGGGTTGATGGGTTCAGAGTTCATGGGTTCTAGGTTGATGATATGAGGGTTAATGAATTCATGGTAGATGGGTTCAGGGTTCATGGGTTCAGGGTTGATAGATTCAAGGTTGATGAGTTTAAGGTTGATGGGTTCAGGGTTCATGGGTTTAGGGTTCATGGGTTCTTAGGTTCATGGGCTCAGGTATCATGGGTTTAGGGTTCATGGGTTCCGGGTTCATGGGATCAGGGTTCATGGGTTCATGGGTACAGGGTTAATGGGTTCAAGGGTTCATGGGTTGAGGGTTCATGGGTTCAGGGGTCATGGGTTCTGGGTTCAGAGTTATGGGTTTATTCGTTCATTGGTTCATGATTTCAGGGTTCATGGATTCATGGGCTCAGGGATCATGGGTTTAGGATTCATGGGTTCCGGGTTCATGGGTTCAGGGTTCATGGGTTCATGGGTACAGGGTTAATGGGTTCAAGGTTCATGGGTCCATGGGGTCAGGGTTCATGGGTTCAGGGTTTATGGTATCAGGGTTCATGGGTTCAGGATTCATGGGTTCAGGGTTCATAAGCTCAGAGCTCTTGGGTTCAGGGTTCATGGGTTAAGGGTTCATGGGTTCAGGGTTCATGGGTTCAGGGTTCATGGGTTCAGGGTACATGGGTTTAGGCTTGATGGGTTCAGGGTTGATAGATTCAAGGTTGATGAGTTTAGGGTTGATGGGTTCAGGGTTCATGGGTTTAGGGTTCATGGGTTTAGGGTTCATGGGTTCATGGGTTCATGGGCTCAGGGATCATGGGTTTAGGGTTCATGGGTTCCGGGTTCATGGGTTTAGGGTTCATGGGTTCAGAGTTCGTGGGTTCAGGGTTCATGGATTCAGGGTTCATGGGTTCAGGGTTCAGAGTTATGCGTTCTTGGGTTCAGTGTTCGTGGGTTCAGGGTTCATGGGTTCATGGGTCATGGGTTTATGGGTTCAAGGGTTCATGGGTTCATGGGTTCATGGGTTCACGGGTTCATGGGTTCAGGGTTAAGGATTCATGGGTTCAAGGGTTCAGGGTTCATGGGTTCAGGGTTCATGAGTTCAGGGTTCATGGGTTCAGGGTTCATGGGTTCAGTTTTCAGGGTTCAGTTTTCAGGGTTCAGGGTTCAGGATTGATGGGTTAATGGGTTCAGGGTTCGTGGGTTCAGGGTTCATGGGTTCAGGGTACATGGGATCAGGGTTCATGGGTTCATGGGTTCAGGGTTCATGGGTTCAGGGTTCATGGGTTCGGGGTTCATGGGTTCATGGGATCAGGTTTCATGGGTTCAGGGTTCATGGGTTGAGGGTTCATGGGTTCAGGGTTCATGGGTTCACGGTTCAGGGTTAAGGTTCATTGGTTAAGGGTTCGTGTGTTCAGGGTTCATGGGTTCCGGGTTGATGGATTCAGGGTTGATGGACTAAAGGTTGATGAGTGCATGGTTGATGGGTTCAGGGTTCATGGATTCAGGTTTCATGGGTTCATGGGTTCATGGGTTCATGGGTTCATGGGTTCCGGGTTGATGGATTCAGGGTTGATGGGCTCAAGGTTGATGAGTGCATGGTTGATGGGTTGAGGGTTGATCGGTTCTGGGTTCATGGGTTCAGGGTTGATGGGTTCAGGGTTCAGGGTTCATTGGTTCATGGGTCTAGGGTTAATGGGTTCAGGGTTCAGGGTTAAGGTTCATTGGTTAAGGGTTCGTGGGTTCAGGGTTCATTGTTTCATAGGTTCAGGGTTAGTGGTTTGATGGGTTCAGGGTTCATGGGTTCATCGATTCAGGGTTATTGGGTTCATGGGTTCATGGGTTCACGCGTTCATGGGTTCATGGGTTCAGGGTTCATGGGTTCGGGGATCATAGGTTCAGGAGGTCATGGGTTCATCGGTAGGGTTCATGGGTTCAGGGTCGATGGGTTCAGCGTTCATGGTTTCAGGGTTCATGAGTTCAGGGTTCATGGGTTTTGGGTTCATGGGTTCAGGGTTCATCGGTTCAGGGTTGATGGGTCATGGGCTCAGGGTTTACAGGTTCAGCGTTCATGGGTTCATGGGTTCAGGTTTCAGAGTTCATGGGTTCAGGTTTCAGAGTTCATGGGTTCAGGGTTCATGGGTTCAGGGTTGATGGGTTCAGGGTTGATGGGTTCATGGGTTCAGGGTTCATGGGTTCGGGGTTCATGGGTTCATGGGTTCAGGTTTCATGGGTTCAGGGGTACTGGGTTCAGCGTTCATGGGTTCAGGGTTCATGGGTTCAGGGTTCATGGGTTCAGGGTTCATGGGTTCAGGGTTCATGGGTTCAGGGTTCATGGGTTCAGGGTTCATTGGTTCATTGGTCCAAGGTTAATGGGTTCAGGGTTCAGGGTTAAGGTTCATTGGTTAAGGGTTCGTGGGTTCAGGGTTCATGGGTTCCGGGTTGATGGATTCAGGGTTGATGGGCTAAAGGCTGATGAGTGCATGGTTGATGGGTTCAGGGTTCATGGATTCAGGTTTCATGGGTTCATGGGTTCATGGGTTCATGGGTTCGTGGGTTCATGGGTTCCGGGTTGATGGATTCAGGGTTGATGGGCTCAAGGTTGATGAGTGCATGGTTGATGGGTTCAGTGTTGATCGGTTCTGGGTTCATGGGTTCAGGGTTGATGGGATCAGGGTTCAGGGTTCATTGGTTTATGGGTCTAGGGTTAATGGGTTCAGGGTTCAGGGTTAAGGTTCATGGGTTCAGTGTTCATGGGTTCAGTGTTCATGGGTTCAGGGTTCATGGGTTCAGGGTTCATGGGTTCAGGGTTCATGGGTTCATGGGATCAGGGTTCATGGGTTCAGGTTTCATGGGTTCAGGGTACATGGGTTTAGGCTTGATGGGTTCAGGGTTGATAGATTCAAGGTTGATGAGTTTAAGGTTGATGGGTTCAGGGTTCATGGGTTGATGGGTTCAGGTTTCAGAGTTCATGGGTTCAGGGTTCTGGGTTCAGGGTTCATGGTTCATGGGTTCAGGGTTGATGGGTTCATGGGCTCAGGGTTCACGGGTTCAGGGTTTATGGGTTCATGGGTTCAGGTTTCAGAGTTCATGGGTTCAGGGTTCTGGGTTTAGGGTTCATGGTTCATGGATCATGGGTTCAATGTTCATGGATTCAGGGTTCAGGGTTCACTGTTTAGGGGTCATTGGTTCGGCGTTCATGGGTTCATGGGTGCATGGGTTCAGAGTTCATCGGTTAAGGGTTCTTGGTTCATTGATTCATGGGGTCAGGGTTGATGAGTTCAGTGTTGGTGGTTTCAGGGTTGATGGGTTCAGAGTTCATGGGTTCTAGGTTGATGATATGAGGGTTAATGAATTCATGGTAGATGGGTTCAGGGTTCATGGGTTCAGGGTTCATGGGTTCAGGGTTCATGGGTTCAGGGTTCATGGGTTCAGGGTTCATGGGTTCAGGGTTCATGGGTTCAGGGTTCATGGGTTCAGGGTTCATGGGTTCAGGGTTCATGGGTACAGGGTTCATGGGTTCAGGGTTCATGGGTTATGGGTTATGGGTTCATGGGTTCAGGGTTCATTGGTTCATGGGGTCAGGGTTGATGAGTTCAGTGTTGATGGTTTCAGGGTTGATGGGTTCAGAGTTCATGGGTTCTAGGTTGATGATAAGAGGGTTAATGAATTCATGGTAGATGGGTTCAGGGTTCATGGGTTCAGGGTTCATGGGTTCAGGGTTGATAGATTCAAGGTTGATGAGTTTAAGGTTGATGGGTTCAGGGTTCATGGGTTTAGGGTTCATGGGTTCATAGGTTCATGGGCTCAGGGATCATGGGTTTAGGGTTCATGGGTTCCGGGTTCATGGGATCAGGGTTCATGGGTTCATGGGTACAGGGTTAATGGGTTCAAGGGTTCATGGGTTGAGGGTTCATGGGTTCAGGGGTCATGGGTTCTGGGTTCAGAGTTATGGGTTCATTCGTTCATTGGTTCATGGTTTCAGGGTTCATGGGTTCATGGGCTCAGGGATCATGGGTTTAGGATTCATGGGTTCCGGGTTCATGTGTTCAGGGTTCATGGGTTCATGGGTACAGGGTTAATGGGTTCAAGGTTCATGGGTCCATGGGGTCAGGGTTCATGGGTTCAGGGTTTATGGTATCAGGGTTCATGGGTTCAGGATTCATGGGTTCAGGGTTCATAAGTTCAGAGCTCTTGGGTTCAGGGTTCATGGGTTAAGGGTTCATGGGTTCAGGGTTCATGGGTTCAGGGTTCATGGGTTCTGGGTACATGGGTTTAGGCTTGATGGGTTCAGGGTTGATAGATTCAAGGTTGATGAGTTTAGGGTTGATGGGTTCAGGGTTCATGGGTTTAGGGTTCATGGGTTTAGGGTTCATGGGTTCATGGGTTCATGGGCTCAGGGATCATGGGTTTAGGGTTCATGGGTTCCGGGTTCATGGGTTTAGGGTTCATGGGTTCAGAGTTCGTGGGTTCAGGGTTCATGGATTCAGGGTTCATGGGTTCAGGGTTCAGAGTTATGCGTTCTTGGGTTAAGGGTTCATGGTTCATTGGTTCATGGGTCCAGGGTTCATGGGTTCAGGGTTCAGAATTATGGGTTCATTTGTCCAGTGGTTCATGGGTTCGTGGGCTCAGGGATCATGGGTTCATGGGTTCAGGGTTCATGAGTTCAAGGTTCATGGGTTCAGGGTTCATGGGTTCAGGGTTCATGGGTTCAGGGTTCATGGGTTCAGGGTTCATAGGTTCATGGATTCAGGGTTCATGGGTTCAGGGTTCATGGGTTCAGGGTTCATGGGTTCAGGGTTCATGGGTTCAGGGTAAATGGGTTCAGGGTACATGGGTTTAGGCTTGATGGGTTCAGGGTTGATAGATTCAAGGTTGATGAGTTTAGGGTTGATGGGTTCAGGGTTGATGGGTTCAGGGTTGATGGTTTCAGGCTTGGTTGGTTCAGTGTTGATGGTTTCAGGTTTGATGGGTTCACGGTTGATGGGATCAGGGTTCATGGGTTCAGGGTTCATGGGTTCATGGGTTCAGGGTTCATGGGTTCAGGGTTCATGGGTTCAGGGGTCATGGGTTCAAGGTTCATGGGTTAAGGGTTCATGAGTTCATGGGTTCATGGGTTTTGGGTACATGGGTTCATGGTTCATGGGTTCATGGTTCATGGATTCAGGATTGATGGGTTCAGGGTTCACGGGTTCACGGTTCATGGGTTCAGCGTTCATGGGTTCAGAATTCATGGGTTTAGTGTTCATGGGTTTTGGGTACATGGGTTCATGGGTTCAGGTTTCACGGGTTCAGGGTTGATGGGTACAGGGTTCATGGGTTCAGGGATAATAGGTTCAGGTGGTCATGGGTTCATGGGTAGGGTTCAGAGTTATGCGTTCTTGGGTTAAGGTTTCATGGTTCATTGGTTCATGGGTCCAGGGTTCATGGGTTCAGGGTTCAGAGTTATGGGTTCATTTGTCCAGTGGTTCATGGGTTCATGGGCTCAGGGATCATGGGTTCATGGGTTCAGGTTTCATGGGTTCAGGGTTTATGGGTTCATGGGTTATGGGTTCAGGGTTCATGAGTTCAAGGTTCATGGGTTCAGGGTTCATGGGTTCAGGGTTCATGGGTTCAGGGTTCATGGGTTCATGGGTTCAGGGTTCAGAGTTATGCGTTCTTGGGTTAAGGTTTCATGGTTCATTGGTTCATGGGTCCAGGGTTCATGGGTTCAGGGTTCAGAGTTATGGGTTCATTTGTCCAGTGGTTCATGGGTTCATGGGCTCAGGGATCATGGGTTCATGGGTTCAGGGTTCATGGGTTCAGGGTTTATGGGTTCATGGGTTATGGGTTCAGGGTTCATGAGTTCAAGGTTCATGGGTTCAGGGTTCATGGGTTCCGGGTTCATGGGTTCAGGGTTCATGGGTTCATGGGTACAGGGTTAATGGGTTCAAGGTTCATGGGTCCATGGGGTCAGGGTTCATGAGTTCAGGGTTTATGGTATCAGGGTTCATGGGTTCAGGATTCAAGGGTTCAAGGTCCATGGGTTCATGGGTTCAGGGTTCATGGGTTCATGGGTTCATGTGTTCATGGGTTCAGGGTTCATGGGTTCAGGGTTCATGGATTCAGATTTCATGGGTTCATGGGTTCATGGGTTCATGGGTTAATGGGTTCAGGGTTATTGTGTTCAGGGTTCGTGGGTTCATGGGTTCAGGGTTCATCGGTTCAGGGTTATTGGGTTCAGGGTTCATGGGTTCAGGGTTGATGGGTTCAGGGTTCACGGGTTCAAGGTTCATGTGTTCAGGGTTCAGGGTTCAGGGTTCAGGGTTCATGGGTTCATGGATTCACGGTTCAGGGTTCAGGGTTTAGGGGTCATTGGTCCAGCGTTCATGGGTTCATTGGTGCATGGGTTCAGAGTTCATCGGTTAAGGGTTCATGACTCATTGGTTCATGGGTTTATGGGTTCATGGGTTCACGGGTTCATTGGTTCAGGGTTAAGGATTCATGGGTTCAAGGGTTCAGGGTTCATGGGTTCATGGGTTCAGGGTTCATGGGTTCAGGGTTCATGGGTTCAGGGGTCATGGGTTCATGGTTCATGGGTTAAGGGTTCATGAGTTCATGGGTTCATGGGTTTTGGGTACATGGGTTCATGGTTCATGGGTTCATGGTTCATGGATTCAGGGTTGATGGGTTCAGGGTTCACGGGTTCATGGTTCATGGGTTCAACGTTCATGGGTTCAGGGGTCATGGGTTCAGGGTTCATGGGTTAAGGGTTCATGAGTTCATGGGTTCATGGGTTTTGGGTACATGGGTTCATGGTTCATGGGTTCATGGTTCATGGATTCAGGGTTGATGGGTTCAGGTTTCACGGGTTCAGGGTTCATGGCTTCAAGGTTAATGGGTTAATGGTTCATGGGTTCATGGTTCATGGGTTCAGGGTTCATGGGTTCAGTTTTCAGGGTTCAGTTTTCAGGGTTCAGGATTCAGGATTCATGGGTTAATGGGATCAGGGTTCATGGGTTCAGGGTTCATGGGTTCAGGGTTCATGGGTTCATGGGTTCAGGGTTCATGGTTTCAGGGTTCATGGGTTTAGGGGTCATGGGTTCAGGGTTCATGGGTTAAGGGTTCATGAGTTCATGGGTTCATGGGTTTTGGGTACATGGGTTCATGGTTCATGGGTTCATGGTTCATGGATTCAGGGTTGATGGGTTCAGAATTCATGGGTGTAGTGTTCATGGGTTTTGGGTACATGGGTTCATGGGTTCAGGTTTCACGGGTTCAGGGTTCATGGCTTCAAGGTTCATAGGTTAATGGTTCATGGGTTCAAGATTCATGCGTTCAAGGTTCATGGGTTCAGGTTTCAGGGTTGATGGGTTCAGTGTTGATGGGTTCAGTGTTGATGGGTTCAGTCTTGATGGATTCAGAGTTGATGGGTTCAGGGTTGATGGGTTCAAGGTTGATGAGTTGAGGGTTAATGGGTTCAGGGTTCATGGGTTCAGGGTTCATGGGTTCAGGGTTCATGGGTTCATGGGTTCAGGGTTCAGGGTTCAGGGTTCAGGGTTCATGGCTTCATGGGTTCACGGGTTCATGGGTTCATGTGTTCAGTGTTCAGGATTCGTGGGTTCATGGTTTCAGGGTTCATGGGTTCAGGGTTCGTGGGTTCATAGGTTCAGGGTTCATGGGTTCAGGGTTCATGGGTTCAGGGTTCATGGGTTCAGGGTTCATGGTATTAGATTAATGGATTCAGGGTTCTTGGGTTCAGTGTTCGTGGGTTCAGGGTTCATGGGTTCATGGGTTCATGGGTTCATGGGTTCATGGGTTCAGAGTTCATGGGTTCAGGGTTCATGGGTTTAGATTAATGGATTTAGGATTCTTGGGTTCAGGGTTCATGGGTTTAGATTAATGGATTTAGGGTTCTTGGGTTCAGTGTTCATGGGTTCAGGGTTCATGGGTTCATGGGTTCATGGGTTTATGGGTTCAAGGGTTCATCGGGTCAGGGTTCATGGGTTAAGGGTTCATGAGTTCATGGGTTCATGGGTTTTGGGTACATGGGTTCATGGTTCATGGGTTCATGGTTCATGGATTCAGGGTTGATGGGTTCAGGGTTCACGGGTTCATGGTTCATGGGTTCAGCCTTCATGGGTTCAGGGGTCATGGGTTCAGGGTTCATGGGTTAAGGGTTCATGAGTTCATGGTTCATGGGTTCAGGGTTCATGGGTTCAGGGTTCACGGATTCAGGGTTCATGGGTTCAGGGTTCATGGGTTCAAGGTTCATGGCTTCATGGCTTCAGGGTTCATGGGTTCAGCGTTCATGGGTTCAGGGTTCAGGGTTAAGGGTTTAGGGTTCATAGGTTCATGGATTTACGGTTCAGAGTTCAGGGTTCAGGGTTCATGGGTTCAGGGTTCAGGATTCATGGGTTCAAGATTCATGGGTTCAAGGTTCATGGGTTCAGGTTTCAGGTTTGATGGGTTCAGTATTGATGGGTTCAGTATTGATGGGTTCAGTATTGATGGGTTCAGTATTGATGGGTTCAGTATTGATGGTGTCAGAGTTGATGGGTTCAGGGTTGATGGGTTCAAGGTTGATGAGTTGAGGGTTAATGGGTTCAGGGTTGATGGGTTCAGGGTTGATGGTTTCAGGGTTGATGGTTTCAGGCTTGGTGGGTTCAGTGTTTATGGTTTCAGGGTTAAAGGGTTCAGGGTTCATGGGTTTCGGGTTCATGGGTTCAGGGTTCATGGGTTCAGGGTTGATGGGTTCATGGGCTCAGGGTTCACAGGTTCAGGGTTCATGGGTTGATGGGTTCAGGTTTCAGAGATCATGGGTTCAGGGTTCTGGGTTCAGGGTTCATGGTTCATGGGTTCAGGGTTGATGGGTTCATGGGCTCAAGGTTCACGGGTTCAGGGTTTATGGGTTCATGGGCTCAGGTTTCAGAGTTCATCGGTTAAGGGTTCTGGGTTCGTTGGTTCATGGGGTCATGGTTGATGAGTTCAGTGTTGATGGTTTCAGGGTTGATGGGTTCAGGGTTCATGGGTTCAGGGTTCATGGGTTCATGGGTACAGGGTTAATGGGTTCAACGTTCATGGGTCCATGGGTTCAGGGTTCATGGGTTCAGGGTTTATGGGTTCAGGGTTAATGGGTTCAGGGTTCATGGTATCAGGGTTCATGGGTTCAGGGTTCATGGGTTCATGGTTCATGGGTTCATGGTTCATGGATTCAGGGTTGATGGGTTCAGGGTTCACGGGTTCAGGGTTCATGGGTTCAGCGTTCATGGGTTCAAAATTCATGGGTTTAGTGTTCATGGGTTTTGGGTACATGGTTTCATGGGTTCAGGTTTCACGGGTTCAGGGTTCATGGCTTCAAGGTTCATGGGTTAATGGTTCATGGGTTCATGGTTCATGGGTTCAGGGTTCATGGGTTCAGTTTTCAGGGTTCAGTTTTCAGGGTTCAGGATTCAGGATTCATGGGTTAATGGGATCAGGGTTCATGGGTTCAGGGTTCATGGGTTCAGGGTTGATGGGTTCAGGGTTGATGGGTTCATGGGTTCAGGGTTCATGGGTTCGGGGTTCATGGGTTCATGGGTTCAGGTTTCATGGGTTCAGGGGTACTGGGTTCAGCGTTCATGGGTTCAGGGTTCATGGGTTCAGGGTTCATGGGTTCAGGGTTCATGGGTTCAGGGTTCATGGGTTCAGGGTTCATTGGTTCATTGGTCCAGGGTTAATGGGTTCAGGGTTCAGGGTTGAGGTTCATTGGTTAAGGGTTCGTGGGTTCAGGGTTCATGGGTTCCGGGTTGATGGATTCAGGGTTGATGGGCTAAAGGTTGATGAGTGCATGGTTGATGGGTTCAGGGTTCATGGATTCAGGTTTCATGGGTTCATGGGTTCATGGGTTCGTGGGTTCATGGGTTCCGGGTTGATGGATTCAGGGTTGATGGGCTCAAGGTTGATGAGTGCATGGTTGATGGGTTCAGTGTTGATCGGTTCTGGGTTCATGGGTTCAGGGTTGATGGGTTCAGGGGTCAGGGTTCATTGGTTTATGGGTCTAGGGTTAATGGGTTCAGGGTTCAGGGTTAAGGTTCATTGGTTAAGGGTTCGTGGGTTCAGGGTTCATGGTTTCATGGGTTCAGGGTTAGTGGTTTGATGGGTTCAGGGTTCATGGGTTCATCGATTCAGGGTTATTGGGTTCATGGGTTCATGGGTTCAGTGTTATTGGGTTCAGGGTTCATGTGTTCATTGTTTCATGGGTCCAGGGTTCATGGGTTCAGTGTTCATGGGTTCAGTGTTATTGGGTTCAGGGTTCATGTGTTCATTGGTTCATGGGTCCAGAGTTCATGGGTTCAATGTTCATGGGTTCAATGTTCACGCGTTCATGGGTTCATGGGTTCAGGGTTCATGGGTTCAGGGTTCATGGGTTCGGGGATCATAGGTTCAGGGGGTCATGGGTTCATGGGTAGGGTTCATGGGTTCAGAGTTGATGGGTTCAGCGTTCATGGTTTCAGGGTTCGTGGGTTCAGGGTTCATGGGTTTCGGGTTCATGGGTTCAGGGTTCATGGGTTCAGGGTTGATGGGTTCATGGGCTCAGGGTTCACAGGTTCAGGGTTCATGGGTTGATGGGTTCAGGTTTCAGAGATCATGGGTTCAGGGTTCTGGGTTCAGGGTTCATGGTTCATGGGTTCAGGGTTGATGGGTTCATGGGCTCAAGGTTCACGGGTTCAGGGTTTATGGGTTCATGGGCTCAGGTTTCAGAGTTCATGGGTTCAGGGTTCATGGGTTCAGGGTTCATGGGTTCAGGGTTCATGGGTTCAGGGTTCATGGGTTCAGGGTTCATGGGTTCAGGGTTCATTGGTTCATGGGGTCAGGGTTGATGAGTTCAGTGTTGATGGTTTCAGGGTTGATGGGTTCAGAGTTCATGGGTGCTAGGTTGATGATATGAGGGTTAATGAATTCATGGTAGATGGGTTCAGGGTTCATGGGTTCAGGGTTCATGGGTTCAGGGTTCATGGGTTCAGGGTTCATGGGTTCAGGGTTCATGGGTTCAGGGTTCATGGGTTCAGGGTTCATGGGTTCAGGGTTCATGGGTTCAGGGTTCATGGGTTCATGGGTTCAGGGTTCATGGGTTCAGGGTTCATGGGTTCATGGGTTCAGGGTTCATGGGTTCAGGGTTCATGGGTTCAGGGTTCATGGGTTCAGGGTTCATGGGTTCAGGGTTCATGGGTTCAGGGTTCATGGGTTCATGGGTTCAGGGTTCATGGGTTCAGGGTTCATGGGTTCAGGGTTCATGGGTTCAGGGTTCATGGGTTCAGGGTTCATGGGTTCAGGGTTCATGGGTTCAGGGTTCATGGGTTCAGGGTTCATGGGTTCATGGGTTCAGGGTTCATGGGTTCAGGGTTCATGGGTTCAGGGTTCACGGGTTCAGGGTTTATGGGTTCATGGGTTCAGGTTTCAGAGTTCATGGGTTCAGGGTTCTGGGTTTAGGGTTCATGGTTCATGGGTTCAATGTTCATGGATTCAGGGTTCAGGGTTCACTGTTTAGGGGTCATTGGTTCAGCGTTCATGGGTTCATGGGTGCATGGGTTCAGAGTTCATCGGTTAAGGGTTCTTGGTTCATTGGTTCATGGGGTCAGGGTTGATGAGTTCAGTGTTGATGGTTTCAGGGTTGATGGGTTCAGAGTTCATGGGTTCTAGGTTGATGATATGAGGGTTAATGAATTCATGGTAGATGGGTTCAGGGTTCATGGGTTCAGGGTTCATGGGTTCAGGGTTCATGGGTTCAGGGTTCATGGGTTCAGGGTTCATGGGTTCAGGGTTTATGGGTTCAGGGTTCATGGGTTCAGGGTTCATGGGTTCAGGGTTCATGGGTTCAGGGTTCATGGGTTCAGGGTTCATGGGTTCAGGGTTCATGGGTTCAGGGTTCATGGGTTCAGGGTTCATGGGTTCAGGGTTCATGGGTTCAGGGTTCATGGGTTCAGGGTTCATGGGTTCAGGGTTCATGGGTTCAGGGTTCATGGGTTCAGGGTTGATGGGTTCAGGTTTCATGGGTTCAGGGTTCATTGGTTCATGGGGTCAGGGTTGATGAGTTCAGTGTTGATGGTTTCAGGGTTGATGGGTTCAGAGTTCATGGGTTCTAGGTTGATGATATGAGGGTTAATGAATTCATGGTAGATGGGTTCAGGGTTCATGGGTTCAGGGTTGATAGATTCAAGGTTGATGAGTTTAAGGTTGATGGGTTCAGGGTTCATGGGTTTAGGGTTCATGGGTTCTTAGGTTCATGGGCTCAAGTATCATGGGTTTAGGGTTCATGGGTTCCGGGTTCATGGGATCAGGGTTCATGGGTTCATGGGTACAGGGTTAATGGGTTCAAGGGTTCATGGGTTGAGGGTTCATGGGTTCAGGGGTCATGGGTTCTGGGTTCAGAGTTATGGGTTTATTCGTTCATTGGTTCATGGTTTCAGGGTTCATGGATTCATGGGCTCAGGGATCATGGGTTTAGGATTCATGGGTTCCGGGTTCATGGGTTCAGGGTTCATGGGTTCATGGGTACAGGGTTAATGGGTTCAAGGTTCATGGGTCCATGGGGTCAGGGTTCATGGGTTCAGGGTTTATGGTATCAGGGTTCATGGGTTCAGGATTCATGGGTTCAGGGTTCATAAGCTCAGAGCTCTTGGGTTCAGGGTTCATGGGTTAAGGGTTCATGGGTTCAGGGTTCATGGGTTCAGGGTTCATGGGTTCAGGGTACATGGGTTTAGGCTTGATGGGTTCAGGGTTGATAGATTCAAGGTTGATGAGTTTAGGGTTGATGGGTTCAGGGTTCATGGGTTTAGGGTTCATGGGTTTAGGGTTCATGGGTTCATGGGTTCATGGGCTCAGGGATCATGGGTTTAGGGTTCATGGGTTCCGGGTTCATGGGTTTAGGGTTCATGGGTTCAGAGTTCGTGGGTTCAGGGTTCATGGATTCAGGGTTCATGGGTTCAGGGTTCAGAGTTATGCGTTCTTGGGTTCAGTGTTCGTGGGTTCAGGGTTCATGGGTTCATGGGTCATGGGTTTATGGGTTCAAGGGTTCATGGGTTCATGGGTTCATGGGTTCACGGGTTCATGGGTTCAGGGTTAAGGATTCATGGGTTCAAGGGTTCAGGGTTCATGGGTTCAGGGTTCATGAGTTCAGGGTTCATGGGTTCAGGGTTCATGGGTTCAGTTTTCAGGGTTCAGTTTTCAGGGTTCAGGGTTCAGGATTGATGGGTTAATGGGTTCAGGGTTCGTGGGTTCAGGGTTCATGGGTTCAGGGTACATGGGATCAGGGTTCATGGGTTCATGGGTTCAGGGTTCATGGGTTCAGGGTTCATGGGTTCGGGGTTCATGGGTTCATGGGATCAGGTTTCATGGGTTCAGGGTTCATGGGTTGAGGGTTCATGGGTTCAGGGTTCATGGGTTCACGGTTCAGGGTTAAGGTTCATTGGTTAAGGGTTCGTGTGTTCAGGGTTCATGGGTTCCGGGTTGATGGATTCAGGGTTGATGGACTAAAGGTTGATGAGTGCATGGTTGATGGGTTCAGGGTTCATGGATTCAGGTTTCATGGGTTCATGGGTTCATGGGTTCATGGGTTCATGGGTTCCGGGTTGATGGATTCAGGGTTGATGGGCTCAAGGTTGATGAGTGCATGGTTGATGGGTTGAGGGTTGATCGGTTCTGGGTTCATGGGTTCAGGGTTGATGGGTTCAGGGTTCAGGGTTCATTGGTTCATGGGTCTAGGGTTAATGGGTTCAGGGTTCAGGGTTAAGGTTCATTGGTTAAGGGTTCGTGGGTTCAGGGTTCATTGTTTCATAGGTTCAGGGTTAGTGGTTTGATGGGTTCAGGGTTCATGGGTTCATCGATTCAGGGTTATTGGGTTCATGGGTTCATGGTTTCACGCGTTCATGGGTTCATGGGTTCAGGGTTCATGGGTTCGGGGATCATAGGTTCAGGAGGTCATGGGTTCATCGGTAGGGTTCATGGGTTCAGGGTCGATGGGTTCAGCGTTCATGGTTTCAGGGTTCATGAGTTCAGGGTTCATGGGTTTTGGGTTCATGGGTTCAGGGTTCATCGGTTCAGGGTTGATGGGTCATGGGCTCAGGGTTTACAGGTTCAGCGTTCATGGGTTCATGGGTTCAGGTTTCAGAGTTCATGGGTTCAGGTTTCAGAGTTCATGTGTTCAGGGTTCATGGGTTCAGGGTTGATGGGTTCAGGGTTGATGGGTTCATGGGTTCAGGGTTCATGGGTTCGGGGTTCATGGGTTCATGGGTTCAGGTTTCATGGGTTCAGGGGTACTGGGTTCAGCGTTCATGGGTTCAGGGTTCATGGGTTCAGGGTTCATGGGTTCAGGGTTCATGGGTTCAGGGTTCATTGGTTCATTGGTCCAAGGTTAATGGGTTCAGGGTTCAGGGTTAAGGTTCATTGGTTAAGGGTTCGTGGGTTCAGGGTTCATGGGTTCCGGGTTGATGGATTCAGGGTTGATGGGCTAAAGGCTGATGAGTGCATGGTTGATGGGTTCAGGGTTCATGGATTCAGGTTTCATGGGTTCATGGGTTCATGGGTTCATGGGTTCGTGGGTTCATGGGTTCCGGGTTGATGGATTCAGGGTTGATGGGCTCAAGGTTGATGAGTGCATGGTTGATGGGTTCAGTGTTGATCGGTTCTGGGTTCATGGGTTCAGGGTTGATGGGTTCAGGGTTCAGGGTTCATTGGTTTATGGGTCTAGGGTTAATGGGTTCAGGGTTCAGGGTTAAGGTTCATGGGTTCAGTGTTCATGGGTTCAGTGTTCATGGGTTCAGGGTTCATGGGTTCAGGGTTCATGGGTTCAGGGTTCATGGGTTCATGGGATCAGGGTTCATGGGTTCAGGTTTCATGGGTTCAGGGTACATGGGTTTAGGCTTGATGGGTTCAGGGTTGATAGATTCAAGGTTGATGAGTTTAAGGTTGATGGGTTCAGGGTTCATGGGTTGATGGGTTCAGGTTTCAGAGTTCATGGGTTCAGGGTTCTGGGTTCAGGGTTCATGGTTCATGGGTTCAGGGTTGATGGGTTCATGGGCTCAGGGTTCACGGGTTCAGGGTTTATGGGTTCATGGGTTCAGGTTTCAGAGTTCATGGGTTCAGGGTTCTGGGTTTAGGGTTCATGGTTCATGGATCATGGGTTCAATGTTCATGGATTCAGGGTTCAGGGTTCACTGTTTAGGGGTCATTGGTTCGGCGTTCATGGGTTCATGGGTGCATGGGTTCAGAGTTCATCGGTTAAGGGTTCTTGGTTCATTGATTCATGGGGTCAGGGTTGATGAGTTCAGTGTTGGTGGTTTCAGGGTTGATGGGTTCAGAGTTCATGGGTTCTAGGTTGATGATATGAGGGTTAATGAATTCATGGTAGATGGGTTCAGGGTTCATGGGTTCAGGGTTCATGGGTTCAGGGTTCATGGGTTCAGGGTTCATGGGTTCAGGGTTCATGGGTTCAGGGTTCATGGGTTCAGGGTTCATGGGTTCAGGGTTCATGGGTTCAGGGTTCATGGGTTCAGGGTTCATGGGTTCAGGGTTCATGGGTACAGGGTTCATGGGTTCAGGGTTCATGGGTTATGGGTTATGGGTTCATGGGTTCAGGGTTCATTGGTTCATGGGGTCAGGGTTGATGAGTTCAGTGTTGATGGTTTCAGGGTTGATGGGTTCAGAGTTCATGGGTTCTAGGTTGATGATATGAGGGTTAATGAATTCATGGTAGATGGGTTCAGGGTTCATGGGTTCAGGGTTCATGGGTTCAGGGTTGATAGATTCAAGGTTGATGAGTTTAAGGTTGATGGGTTCAGGGTTCATGGGTTTAGGGTTCATGGGTTCATAGGTTCATGGGCTCAGGGATCATGGGTTTAGGGTTCATGGGTTCCGGGTTCATGGGATCAGGGTTCATGGGTTCATGGGTACAGGGTTAATGGGTTCAAGGGTTCATGGGTTGAGGGTTCATGGGTTCAGGGGTCATGGGTTCTGGGTTCAGAGTTATGGGTTCATTCGTTCATTGGTTCATGGTTTCAGGGTTCATGGGTTCATGGGCTCAGGGATCATGGGTTTAGGATTCATGGGTTCCGGGTTCATGTGTTCAGGGTTCATGGGTTCATGGGTACAGGGTTAATGGGTTCAAGGTTCATGGGTCCATGGGGTCAGGGTTCATGGGTTCAGGGTTTATGGTATCAGGGTTCATGGGTTCAGGATTCATGGGTTCAGGGTTCATAAGTTCAGAGCTCTTGGGTTCAGGGTTCATGGGTTAAGGGTTCATGGGTTCAGGGTTCATGGGTTCAGGGTTCATGGGTTCTGGGTACATGGGTTTAGGCTTGATGGGTTCAGGGTTGATAGATTCAAGGTTGATGAGTTTAGGGTTGATGGGTTCAGGGTTCATGGGTTTAGGGTTCATGGGTTTAGGGTTCATGGGTTCATGGGTTCATGGGCTCAGGGATCATGGGTTTAGGGTTCATGGGTTCCGGGTTCATGGGTTTAGGGTTCATGGGTTCAGAGTTCGTGGGTTCAGGGTTCATGGATTCAGGGTTCCTGGGTTCAGGGTTCAGAGTTATGCGTTCTTGGGTTAAGGGTTCATGGTTCATTGGTTCATGGGTCCAGGGTTCATGGGTTCAGGGTTCAGAATTATGGGTTCATTTGTCCAGTGGTTCATGGGTTCGTGGGCTCAGGGATCATGGGTTCATGGGTTCAGGGTTCATGAGTTCAAGGTTCATGGGTTCAGGGTTCATGGGTTCAGGGTTCATGGGTTCAGGGTTCATGGGTTCAGGGTTCATAGGTTCATGGATTCAGGGTTCATGGGTTCAGGGTTCATGGGTTCAGGGTTCATGGGTTCAGGGTTCATGGGTTCAGGGTAAATGGGTTCAGGGTACATGGGTTTAGGCTTGATGGGTTCAGGGTTGATAGATTCAAGGTTGATGAGTTTAGGGTTGATGGGTTCAGGGTTGATGGGTTCAGGGTTGATGGTTTCAGGCTTGGTTGGTTCAGTGTTGATGGTTTCAGGTTTGATGGGTTCACGGTTGATGGGATCAGGGTTCATGGGTTCAGGGTTCATGGGTTCATGGGTTCAGGGTTCATGGGTTCAGGGTTCATGGGTTCAGGGGTCATGGGTTCAAGGTTCATGGGTTAAGGGTTCATGAGTTCATGGGTTCATGGGTTTTGGGTACATGGGTTCATGGTTCATGGGTTCATGGTTCATGGATTCAGGATTGATGGGTTCAGGGTTCACGGGTTCACGGTTCATGGGTTCAGCGTTCATGGGTTCAGAATTCATGGGTTTAGTGTTCATGGGTTTTGGGTACATGGGTTCATGGGTTCAGGTTTCACGGGTTCAGGGTTGATGGGTACAGGGTTCATGGGTTCAGGGATAATAGGTTCAGGTGGTCATGGGTTCATGGGTAGGGTTCAGAGTTATGCGTTCTTGGGTTAAGGTTTCATGGTTCATTGGTTCATGGGTCCAGGGTTCATGGGTTCAGGGTTCAGAGTTATGGGTTCATTTGTCCAGTGGTTCATGGGTTCATGGGCTCAGGGATCATGGGTTCATGGGTTCAGGTTTCATGGGTTCAGGGTTTATGGGTTCATGGGTTATGGGTTCAGGGTTCATGAGTTCAAGGTTCATGGGTTCAGGGTTCATGGGTTCAGGGTTCATGGGTTCAGGGTTCATGGGTTCATGGGTTCAGGGTTCAGAGTTATGCGTTCTTGGGTTAAGGTTTCATGGTTCATTGGTTCATGGGTCCAGGGTTCATGGGTTCAGGGTTCAGAGTTATGGGTTCATTTGTCCAGTGGTTCATGGGTTCATGGGCTCAGGGATCATGGGTTCATGGGTTCAGGGTTCATGAGTTCAAGGTTCATGGGTTCAGGGTTCATGGGTTCCGGGTTCATGGGTTCAGGGTTCATGGGTTCATGGGTACAGGGTTAATGGGTTCAAGGTTCATGGGTCCATGGGGTCAGGGTTCATGAGTTCAGGGTTTATGGTATCAGGGTTCATGGCTTCAGGATTCAAGGGTTCAAGGTCCATGGGTTCATGGGTTCAGGGTTCATGGGTTCATGGGTTCATGTGTTCATGGGTTCAGGGTTCATGGGTTCAGGGTTCATGGATTCAGATTTCATGGGTTCATGGGTTCATGGGTTCATGGGTTAATGGGTTCAGGGTTATTGTGTTCAGGGTTCGTGGGTTCATGGGTTCAGGGTTCATCGGTTCAGGGTTATTGGGTTCAGGGTTCATGGGTTCAGGGTTGATGGGTTCAGGGTTCACGGGTTCAAGGTTCATGTGTTCAGGGTTCAGGGTTCAGCGTTCATGGGTTCATTGGTGCATGGGTTCAGAGTTCATCGGTTAAGGGTTCATGACTCATTGGTTCATGGGTTTATGGGTTCATGGGTTCACGGGTTCACGGGTTCATTGGTTCAGGGTTAAGGATTCATGGGTTCAAGGGTTCAGGGTTCATGGGTTCATGGGTTCAGGGTTCATGGGTTCAGGGTTCATGGGTTCAGGGGTCATGGGTTCAGGGTTCATGGGTTAAGGGTTCATGAGTTCATGGGTTCATGGGTTTTGGGTACATGGGTTCATGGTTCATGGGTTCATGGTTCATGGATTCAGGGTTGATGGGTTCAGGGTTCACGGGTTCATGGGTTCAGGGTTCAGAGTTATGGGTTCATTTGTCCAGTGGTTCATGGGTTCATGGGCTCAGGGATCATGGGTTCATGGGTTCAGGTTTCATGGGTTCAGGGTTTATGGGTTCATGGGTTATGGGTTCAGGGTTCATGAGTTCAAGGTTCATGGGTTCAGGGTTCATGGGTTCAGGGTTCATGGGTTCAGGGTTCATGGGTTCATGGGTTCAGGGTTCAGAGTTATGCGTTCTTGGGTTAAGGTTTCATGGTTCATTGGTTCATGGGTCCAGGGTTCATGGGTTCAGGGTTCAGAGTTATGGGTTCATTTGTCCAGTGGTTCATGGGTTCATGGGCTCAGGGATCATGGGTTCATGGGTTCAGGGTTCATGGGTTCAGGGTTTATGGGTTCATGGGTTATGGGTTCAGGGTTCATGAGTTCAAGGTTCATGGGTTCAGGGTTCATGGGTTCCGGGTTCATGGGTTCAGGGTTCATGGGTTCAGGGTTCAGAGTTATGGGTTCATTTGTCCAGTGGTTCATGGGTTCATGGGCTCAGGGATCATGGGTTCATGGGTTCAGGGTTCATGGGTTCAGGGTTTATGGGTTCATGGGTTATGGGTTCAGGGTTCATGAGTTCAAGGTTCATGGGTTCAGGGTTCATGGGTTCCGGGTTCATGGGTTCAGGGTTCATGGGTTCATGGGTACAGGGTTAATGGGTTCAAGGTTCATGGGTCCATGGGGTCAGGGTTCATGAGTTCAGGGTTTATGGTATCAGGGTTCATGGGTTCAGGATTCAAGGGTTCAAGGTCCATGGGTTCATGGGTTCAGGGTTCATGGGTTCATGGGTTCATGTGTTCATGGGTTCAGGGTTCATGGGTTCAGGGTTCATGGATTCAGATTTCATGGGTTCATGGGTTCATGGGTTCATGGGTTAATGGGTTCAGGGTTATTGTGTTCAGGGTTCGTGGGTTCATGGGTTCAGGGTTCATCGGTTCAGGGTTATTGGGTTCAGGGTTCATGGGTTCAGGGTTGATGGGTTCAGGGTTCATGGATTCACGGTTCAGGGTTCAGGGTTTAGGGGTCATTGGTCCAGCGTTCATGGGTTCATTGGTGCATGGGTTCAGAGTTCATCGGTTAAGGGTTCATGACTCATTGGTTCATGGGTTTATGGGTTCATGGGTTCACGGGTTCATTGGTTCAGGGTTAAGGATTCATGGGTTCAAGGGTTCAGGGTTCATGGGTTCATGGGTTCAGGGTTCATGGGTTCAGGGTTCATGGGTTCAGGGGTCATGGGTTCAGGGTTCATGGGTTAAGGGTTCATGAGTTCATGGGTTCATGGGTTTTGGGTACATGGGTTCATGGTTCATGGGTTCATGGTTCATGGATTCAGGGTTGATGGGTTCAGGGTTCACGGGTTCATGGTTCATGGGTTCAACGTTCATGGGTTCAGGGGTCATGGGTTCAGGGTTCATGGGTTAAGGGTTCATGAGTTCATGGGTTCATGGGTTTTGGGTACATGGGTTCATGGTTCATGGGTTCATGGTTCATGGATTCAGGGTTGATGGGTTCAGGGTTCACGGGTTCAGGGTTCATGGGTTCAGCGTTCATGGGTTCAAAATTCATGGGTTTAGTGTTCATGGGTTTTGGGTACATGGTTTCATGGGTTCAGGTTTCACGGGTTCAGGGTTCATGGCTTCAAGGTTAATGGGTTAATGGTTCATGGGTTCATGGTTCATGGGTTCAGGGTTCATGGGTTCAGTTTTCAGGGTTCAGTTTTCAGGGTTCAGGATTCAGGATTCATGGGTTAATGGGATCAGGGTTCATGGGTTCAGGGTTCATGGGTTCAGGGTTCATGGGTTCATGGGTTCAGGGTTCATGGTTTCAGGGTTCATGGGTTTAGGGGTCATGGGTTCAGGGTTCATGGGTTAAGGGTTCATGAGTTCATGGGTTCATGGGTTTTGGGTACATGGGTTCATGGTTCATGGGTTCATGGTTCATGGATTCAGGGTTGATGGGTTCAGGGTTCACGGGTTCAGTGTTCATGGGTTCAGCGTTCATGGGTTCAGAATTCATGGGTGTAGTGTTCATGGGTTTTGGGTACATGGGTTCATGGGTTCAGGTTTCACGGGTTCAGGGTTCATGGCTTCAAGGTTCATAGGTTAATGGTTCATGGGTTCAAGATTCATGCGTTCAAGGTTCATGGGTTCAGGTTTCAGGGTTGATGGGTTCAGTGTTGATGGGTTCAGTGTTGATGGGTTCAGTCTTGATGGATTCAGAGTTGATGGGTTCAGGGTTGATGGGTTCAAGGTTGATGAGTTGAGGGTTAATGGGTTCAGGGTTCATGGGTTCAGGGTTCATGGGTTCAGGGTTCATGGGTTCATGGGTTCAGGGTTCAGGGTTCAGGGTTCAGGGTTCATGGCTTCATGGGTTCACGGGTTCATGGGTTCATGTGTTCAGTGTTCAGGATTCGTGGGTTCATGGTTTCAGGGTTCATGGGTTCAGGGTTCGTGGGTTCATAGGTTCAGGGTTCATGGGTTCAGGGTTCATGGGTTCAGGGTTCATGGGTTCAGGGTTCATGGTATTAGATTAATGGATTCAGGGTTCTTGGGTTCAGTGTTCGTGGGTTCAGGGTTCATGGGTTCATGGGTTCATGGGTTCATGGGTTCATGGGTTCAGAGTTCATGGGTTCAGGGTTCATGGGTTTAGATTAATGGATTTAGGATTCTTGGGTTCAGGGTTCATGGGTTTAGATTAATGGATTTAGGGTTCTTGGGTTCAGTGTTCATGGGTTCAGGGTTCATGGGTTCATGGGTTCATGGGTTTATGGGTTCAAGGGTTCATCGGGTCAGGGTTCATGGGTTAAGGGTTCATGAGTTCATGGGTTCATGGGTTTTGGGTACATGGGTTCATGGGTCATGGGTTCATGGTTCATGGATTCAGGGTTGATGGGTTCAGGGTTCACGGGTTCATGGTTCATGGGTTCAGCCTTCATGGGTTCAGGGGTCATGGGTTCAGGGTTCATGGGTTAAGGGTTCATGAGTTCATGGTTCATGGGTTCAGGGTTCATGGGTTCAGGGTTCACGGATTCAGGGTTCATGGGTTCAGGGTTCATGGGTTCAAGGTTCATGGCTTCATGGCTTCAGGGTTCATGGGTTCAGCGTTCATGGGTTCAGGGTTCAGGGTTAAGGGTTTAGGGTTCATAGGTTCATGGATTTACGGTTCAGAGTTCAGGGTTCAGGGTTCATGGGTTCAGGGTTCAGGATTCATGGGTTCAAGATTCATGGGTTCAAGGTTCATGGGTTCAGGTTTCAGGTTTGATGGGTTCAGTATTGATGGGTTCAGTATTGATGGGTTCAGTATTGATGGGTTCAGTATTGATGGTGTCAGAGTTGATGGGTTCAGGGTTGATGGGTTCAAGGTTGATGAGTTGAGGGTTAATGGGTTCAGGGTTGATGGGTTCAGGGTTGATGGTTTCAGGGTTGATGGTTTCAGGCTTGGTGGGTTCAGTGTTTATGGTTTCAGGGTTAAAGGGTTCAGGGTTCATGGGTTTCGGGTTCATGGGTTCAGGGTTCATGGGTTCAGGGTTGATGGGTTCATGGGCTCAGGGTTCACAGGTTCAGGGTTCATGGGTTGATGGGTTCAGGTTTCAGAGATCATGGGTTCAGGGTTCATGGTTCATGGGTTCAGGGTTGATGGGTTCATGGGCTCAAGGTTCACGGGTTCAGGGTTTATGGGTTCATGGGCTCAGGTTTCAGAGTTCATCGGTTAAGGGTTCTGGGTTCGTTGGTTCATGGGGTCATGGTTGATGAGTTCAGTGTTGATGGTTTCAGGGTTGATGGGTTCAGGGTTCATGGGTTCAGGGTTCATGGGTTCATGGGTACAGGGTTAATGGGTTCAACGTTCATGGGTCCATGGGTTCAGGGTTCATGGGTTCAGGGTTTATGGGTTCAGGGTTAATGGGTTCAGGGTTCATGGTATCAGGGTTCATGGGTTCAGGGTTCATGGGTTCATGGTTCATGGGTTCATGGTTCATGGATTCAGGGTTGATGGGTTCAGGGTTCACGGGTTCAGGGTTCATGGGTTCAGCGTTCATGGGTTCAAAATTCATGGGTTTAGTGTTCATGGGTTTTGGGTACATGGTTTCATGGGTTCAGGTTTCACGGGTTCAGGGTTCATGGCTTCAAGGTTCATGGGTTAATGGTTCATGGGTTCATGGTTCATGGGTTCAGGGTTCATGGGTTCAGTTTTCAGGGTTCAGTTTTCAGGGTTCAGGATTCAGGATTCATGGGTTAATGGGATCAGGGTTCATGGGTTCAGGGTTCATGGGTTCAGGGTTGATGGGTTCAGGGTTGATGGGTTCATGGGTTCAGGGTTCATGGGTTCGGGGTTCATGGGTTCATGGGTTCAGGTTTCATGGGTTCAGGGGTACTGGGTTCAGCGTTCATGGGTTCAGGGTTCATGGGTTCAGGGTTCATGGGTTCAGGGTTCATGGGTTCAGGGTTCATTGGTTCATTGGTCCAGGGTTAATGGGTTCAGGGTTCAGGGTTGAGGTTCATTGGTTAAGGGTTCGTGGGTTCAGGGTTCATGGGTTCCGGGTTGATGGATTCAGGGTTGATGGGCTAAAGGTTGATGAGTGCATGGTTGATGGGTTCAGGGTTCATGGATTCAGGTTTCATGGGTTCATGGGTTCATGGGTTCATGGGTTCGTGGGTTCATGGGTTCCGGGTTGATGGATTCAGGGTTGATGGGCTCAAGGTTGATGAGTGCATGGTTGATGGGTTCAGTGTTGATCGGTTCTGGGTTCATGGGTTCAGGGTTGATGGGTTCAGGGGTCAGGGTTCATTGGTTTATGGGTCTAGGGTTAATGGGTTCAGGGTTCAGGGTTAAGGTTCATTGGTTAAGGGTTCGTGGGTTCAGGGTTCATGGTTTCATGGGTTCAGGGTTAGTGGTTTGATGGGTTCAGGGTTCATGGGTTCATCGATTCATGGTTATTGGGTTCATGGGTTCATGGGTTCAGTGTTATTGGGTTCAGGGTTCATGTGTTCATTGTTTCATGGGTCCAGGGTTCATGGGTTCAGTGTTCATGGGTTCAGTGTTATTGGGTTCAGGGTTCATGTGTTCATTGGTTCATGGGTCCAGAGTTCATGGGTTCAATGTTCATGGGTTCAATGTTCACGCGTTCATGGGTTCATGGGTTCAGGGTTCATGGGTTCAGGGTTCATGGGTTCGGGGATCATAGGTTCAGGGGGTCATGGGTTCATGGGTAGGGTTCATGGGTTCAGAGTTGATGGGTTCAGCGTTCATGGTTTCAGGGTTCGTGGGTTCAGGGTTCATGGGTTCAGGGTTCATGGGTTCAGGGTTCATGGGTTCAGGGTTCATGGGTTCAGGGTTCATGGGTTCAGGGTTCATGGGTTCAGGGTTCATGGGTTCAGGGTTCATGGGTTCAGGGTTCATGGGTTCATGGGTTCAGGGTTCATGGGTTCAGGGTTCATGGGTTCAGGGTTCATGGGTTCAGGGTTCATGGGTTCAGGGTTCATGGGTTCAGGGTTCATGGGTTCAGGGTTCATGGGTTCATGGGTTCAGGGTTCATGGGTTCAGGGTTCATGGGTTCAGGGTTCACGGGTTCAGGGTTTATGGGTTCATGGGTTCAGGTTTCAGAGTTCATGGGTTCAGGGTTCTGGGTTTAGGGTTCATGGTTCATGGGTTCAATGTTCATGGATTCAGGGTTCAGGGTTCACTGTTTAGGGGTCATTGGTTCAGCGTTCATGGGTTCATGGGTGCATGGGTTCAGAGTTCATCGGTTAAGGGTTCTTGGTTCATTGGTTCATGGGGTCAGGGTTGATGAGTTCAGTGTTGATGGTTTCAGGGTTGATGGGTTCAGAGTTCATGGGTTCTAGGTTGATGATATGAGGGTTAATGAATTCATGGTAGATGGGTTCAGGGTTCATGGGTTCAGGGTTCATGGGTTCAGGGTTCATGGGTTCAGGGTTCATGGGTTCAGGGTTTATGGGTTCAGGGTTCATGGGTTCAGGGTTCATGGGTTCAGGGTTCATGGGTTCAGGGTTCATGGGTTCAGGGTTCATGGGTTCAGGGTTCATGGGTTCAGGGTTCATGGGTTCAGGGTTCATGGGTTCAGGGTTCATGGGTTCAGGGTTCATGGGTTCAGGGTTCATGGGTTCAGGGTTCATGGGTTCAGGTTTCATGGGTTCAGGGTTCATTGGTTCATGGGGTCAGGGTTGATGAGTTCAGTGTTGATGGTTTCAGGGTTGATGGGTTCAGAGTTCATGGGTTCTAGGTTGATGATATGAGGGTTAATGAATTCATGGTAGATGGGTTCAGGGTTCATGGGTTCAGGGTTGATAGATTCAAGGTTGATGAGTTTAAGGTTGATGGGTTCAGGGTTCATGGGTTTAGGGTTCATGGGTTCTTAGGTTCATGGGCTCAGGTATCATGGGTTTAGGGTTCATGGGTTCCGGGTTCATGGGATCAGGGTTCATGGGTTCATGGGTACAGGGTTAATGGGTTCAAGGGTTCATGGGTTGAGGGTTCATGGGTTCAGGGGTCATGGGTTCTGGGTTCAGAGTTATGGGTTTATTCGTTCATTGGTTCATGGTTTCAGGGTTCATGGATTCATGGGCTCAGGGATCATGGGTTTAGGATTCATGGGTTCCGGGTTCATGGGTTCAGGGTTCATGGGTTCATGGGTACAGGGTTAATGGGTTCAAGGTTCATGGGTCCATGGGGTCAGGGTTCATGGGTTCAGGGTTTATGGTATCAGGGTTCATGGGTTCAGGATTCATGGGTTCAGGGTTCATAAGCTCAGAGCTCTTGGGTTCAGGGTTCATGGGTTAAGGGTTCATGGGTTCAGGGTTCATGGGTTCAGGGTTCATGGGTTCAGGGTACATGGGTTTAGGCTTGATGGGTTCAGGGTTGATAGATTCAAGGTTGATGAGTTTAGGGTTGATGGGTTCAGGGTTCATGGGTTTAGGGTTCATGGGTTTAGGGTTCATGGGTTCATGGGTTCATGGGCTCAGGGATCATGGGTTTAGGGTTCATGGGTTCCGGGTTCATGGGTTTAGGGTTCATGGGTTCAGAGTTCGTGGGTTCAGGGTTCATGGATTCAGGGTTCATGGGTTCAGGGTTCAGAGTTATGCGTTCTTGGGTTAAGGGTTCATGGTTCATTGGTTCATGGGTCCAGGGTTCATGGGTTCAGGGTTCAGAATTATGGGTTCATTTGTGCAGTGGTTCATGGGTTCGTGGGCTCAGGGATCATGGGTTCATGGGTTCAGGGTTCATGAGTTCAAGGTTCATGGGTTCAGGGTTCATGGGTTCAGGGTTCATGGGTTCAGGGTTCATGGGTTCAGGGTTCATAGGTTCATGGATTCAGGGTTCATGGGTTCAGGGTTCATGGGTTCAGGGTTCATGGGTTCAGGGTTCATGGGTTCAGGGTAAATGGGTTCAGGGTACATGGGTTTAGGCTTGATGGGTTCAGGGTTGATAGATTCAAGGTTGATGAGTTTAGGGTTGATGGGTTCAGGGTTGATGGGTTCAGGGTTGATGGTTTCAGGCTTGGTTGGTTCAGTGTTGATGGTTTCAGGTTTGATGGGTTCAGGGTTGATGGGATCAGGGTTCATGGGTTCAGGGTTCATGGGTTCATGGGTTCAGGGTTCATGGGTTCAGGGGTCATGGGTTCAAGGTTCATGGGTTAAGGGTTCATGAGTTCATGGGTTCATGGGTTTTGGGTACATGGGTTCATGGTTCATGGGTTCATGGTTCATGGATTCAGGATTGATGGGTTCAGGGTTCACGGGTTCACGGTTCATGGGTTCAGCGTTCATGGGTTCAGAATTCATGGGTTTAGTGTTCATGGGTTTTGGGTACATGGGTTCATGGGTTCAGGTTTCACGGGTTCAGGGTTGATGGGTACAGGGTTCATGGGTTCAGGGATAATAGGTTCAGGTGGTCATGGGTTCATGGGTAGGGTTCATGGGTTCAGGGATGATGGGTTCAGGGTTCACGGGTTCAGTGTTCATGGGTTCAGCGTTCATGGGTTCAGAATTCATGGGTGTAGTGTTCATGGGTTTTGGGTACATGGGTTCATGGGTTCAGGTTTCACGGGTTCAGGGTTCATGGCTTCAAGGTTCATAGGTTAATGGTTCATGGGTTCAAGATTCATGCGTTCAAGGTTCATGGGTTCAGGTTTCAGGGGTGATGGGTTCAGTGTTGATGGGTTCAGTGTTGATGGGTTCAGTCTTGATGGATTCAGAGTTGATGGGTTCAGGGTTGATGGGTTCAAGGTTGATGAGTTGAGGGTTAATGGGTTGAGGGTTGATGGGTTCAGGGTTCATGGGTTCAGGGTTCAGGGTTCAGGGTTCATGGGTTCAAGATTCATGCGTTCAAGGTTCATGGGTTCAGGTTTCAGGGTTGATGGGTTCAGTGTTGATGGGTTCAGTGTTGATGGGTTCAGTCTTGATGGATTCAGAGTTTATGGGTTCAGGGTTGATGGGTTCAGTCTTGATGGATTCAGAGTTTATGGGTTCAGGGTTGATGGGTTCAAGGTTGATGAGTTGAGGGTTAATGGGTTCAGGGTTGATTGGTTCAGGGTTGATGGGTTCAGTGTTGATGGTTTCGGGGGTTATGGTTTCAGGCTTGGTGGGTTCAGTGTTGATGGTTTCAGGGTTGATGGGTTCAGGGTTGATGGGTTCAGGGTTGATGGGTTAAGAGTTCATGGGTTCAGGGTTCAGGGTTCATGGGTTCAAGGTTCATGGATTCAGGGTTATTGGGTTCATGGGTTCTTGTGTTCAGTGTTATTGGGTTCATGTGTTCAGTGTTACTGGGTTCAGGGTTCATGAGTTCCAGGGTTCATGGGTTCAGGGTTCATGGGTTCGGGGTTCAGGGTTCAAGGGTTCATGGGTTCAGGGTTCAAGATTCATGGGTTCATGGGTTCAGGGTTCATGGGTTCAGTGTTGATGGTTTCAGAGTTGATGGGTTCAGGGTTGATAGATTCAAGGTTGATGAGTTTAGGGTTGATGGGTTCAGGGTTGACGGGTTCAGGGTTGATGGGTTCCGTGTTGATGGTTTCAGGGATCATGGGTTTAGGGTTCATGGGTTCCGGGTTCATGGGATCAGGGTTCATGGGTTCATGGGTACAGGGTTAATGGGTTCAAGGTTCATGGGTCCATGGGCTCAGGGATCATGGGTTCATGGGTTCAGGGTTCATGGGTTCACGGTTTATGGGTTCAAGATTCATGGGTTCAGGGTTCATGGGTTCAGGGTTCATGGGTTCAGGGTTCATGGGTTCATGGGTTCAGGGTTCATGGGTTCAGGGTTCATGGGTTCAGGGTTCATGGGTTCAGGGTTCATGGGTTCATGGGTTCAGGGTTCAGAGTTATGCGTTCTTGGGTTAAGGTTTCATAGTTCATTGGTTCATGGGTCCAGGGTTCATGGGTTCAGGGTTCAGAGTTATGGGTTCATTTGTCCAGTGGTTCATGGGTTCATGGGCTCAGGGATCATGGGTTCATGGGTTCAGGGTTCATGGGTTCAGGGTTTATGGGTTCATGGGTTATGGGTTCAGGGTTCATGAGTTCAAGGTTCATGGGTTCAGGGTTCATGGGTTCCGGGTTCATGGGTTCAGGGTTCATGGGTTCATGGGTACAGGGTTAATGGGTTCAAGGTTCATGGGTCCATGGGGTCAGGGTTCATGAGTTCAGGGTTTATGGTATCAGGGTTCATGGGTTCAGGATTCAAGGGTTCAAGGTCCATGGGTTCATGGGTTCAGGGTTCATGGGTTCATGGGTTCATGTGTTCATGGGTTCATGGGTTCAGGGTTCATGGATTCAGATTTCATGGGTTCATGGGTTCATGGGTTCATGGGTTCATGGGTTAATGGGTTCAGGGTTCTGGGTTCAGGGTTCATGGTTCATGGGTTCAGGGTTGATGGGTTCATGGGCTCAAGGTTCACGGGTTCAGGGTTTATGGGTTCATGGGCTCAGGTTTCAGAGTTCATGGGTTCAGGGTTCTGGGTTTAGGGTTCATGGTTCATGGGTTCAATGTTCATGGATTCAGGGTTCAGGGTTCACTGTTTAGTGGTCATTGGTTCAGCGTTCATGGGTTCATGGGTGCATGGGTTCAGAGTTCATCGGTTAAGGGTTCTGGGTTCATTGGTTCATGGGGTCATGGTTGATGAGTTCAGTGTTGATGCTTTCAGGGTTGATGGGTTCAGGGTTCATGGGTTCAGGGTTCATGGGTTCATGGGTACAGGGTTAATGGGTTCAACGTTCATGGGTCCATGGGTTCAGGGTTCATGGGTTCAGGGTTTATGGGTTCAGGGTTAATGGGTTCAGGGTTCATGGTATCAGGGTTCATGGGTTCAGGGTTCATGGGTTCAGGGTTCATGGGTTTAGATTAATGGATTTAGGGTTCTTGGGTTCAGGGTTCATGGGTTTAGATTAATGGATTTAGGGTTCTTGGGTTCAGTGTTCGTGGGTTCAGGGTTCATGGGTTCATGGGTCATGGGTTTATGGGTTCAAGGGTTCATGGGTTCATGGGTTCATGGGTTCACGGGTTCATGGGTTCAGGGTTAAGGATTCATGGGTTCAAGGGTTCAGGGTTCATGGGTTCAGGGTTCATGAGTTCAGGGTTCATGGGTTCAGGGTTCATGGGTTCAGTTTTCAGGGTTCAGTTTTCAGGGTTCAGGGTTCAGGATTGATGGGTTAATGGGTTCAGGGTTCATGGGTTCAGGGTTCATGGGTTCAGGGTACATGGGATCAGGGTTCATGGGTTCATGGGTTCAGGGTTCATGGGTTCAGGGTTCATGGGTTCGGGGTTCATGGGTTCATGGGATCAGGTTTCATGGGTTCAGGGTTCTCGGGTTGAGGGTTCATGGGTTCAGGGTTCATGGGTTCACGGTTCAGGGTTAAGGTTCATTGGTTAAGGGTTCGTGTGTTCAGGGTTCATGGGTTCCGGGTTGATGGATTCAGGGTTGATGGACTAAAGGTTGATGAGTGCATGGTTGATGGGTTCAGGGTTCATGGATTCAGGTTTCATGGGTTCATGGGTTCATGGGTTCATGGGTTCATGGGTTCCGGGTTGATGGATTCAGGGTTGATGGGCTCAAGGTTGATGAGTGCATGGTTGATTTGTTGAGGGTTGATCGGTTCTGGGTTCATGGGTTCAGGGTTGATGGGTTCAGGGTTCAGGGTTCATTGGTTCATGGGTCTAGGGTTAATGGGTTCAGGGTTCAGGGTTAAGGTTCATTGGTTAAGGGTTCGTGGGTTCAGGGTTCATTGTTTCATGGGTTCAGGGTTAGTGGTTTGATGGGTTCAGGGTTCATGGGTTCATCGATTCAGGGTTATTGGGTTCATGGGTTCATGGGTTCACGCGTTCATGGGTTCATGGGTTCAGGGTTCATGGGTTCGGGGATCATAGGTTCAGGGGGTCATGGGTTCATCGGTAGGGTTCATGGGTTCAGGGTCGATGGGTTCAGCGTTCATGGTTTCAGGGTTCATGAGTTCAGGGTTCATGGGTTTTGGGTTCATGGGTTCAGGGTTCATCGGTTCAGGGTTGATGGGTTCATGGGCTCAGGGTTTACAGGTTCAGCGTTCATGGGTTCATGGGTTCAGGTTTCAGAGTTCATGGGTTCAGGTTTCAGAGTTAATGGGATCAGGGTTCATGGGTTCAGGGTTGATGGGTTCAGGGTTGATGGGTTCATGGATTCAGGGTTCATGGGTTCGGGGTTCATGGGTTCATGGGTTCAGGTTTCATGGGTTCAGGGGTACTGGGTTCAGCGTTCATGGGTTCAGGGTTCATGGGTTCAGGGTTCATGGGTTCAGGGTTCATGGGTTCAGGGTTCATTGGTTCATTGGTCCAGGGTTAATGGGTTCAGGGTTCAGGGTTAAGGTTCATTGGTTAAGGGTTCGTGGGTTCAGGGTTCATGGGTTCCGGGTTGATGGATTCAGGGTTGATGGGCTAAAGGTTGATGAGTGCATGGTTGATGGGTTCAGGGTTCATGGATTCAGGTTTCATGGGTTCATGGGTTCATGGGTTCGTGGGTTCATGGGTTCCGGGTTGATGGATTCAGGGTTGATAGGCTCAAGGTTGATGAGTGCATGGTTGATGGGTTCAGTGTTGATCGGTTCTGGGTTCATGGGTTCAGGGTTGATGGGTTCAGGGTTCAGGGTTCATTGGTTTATGGGTCTAGGGTTAATGGGTTCAGGGTTCAGGGTTAAGGGTTCGTGGGTTCAGGGTTCATGGTTTCATGGGTTCAGGGTTCATGGGTTCAGGGTTCATGGATTCAGATTTCATGGGTTCATGGGTTCATGGGTTCATGGGTTCATGGGTTAATGGGTTCAGGGTTATTGTGTTCAGGGTTCGTGGGTTCATGGGTTCATCGGTTCAGGGTTATTGGGTTCAAGGTTCATGGGTTCAGGGTTGATGGGTTCAGGGTTCACGGGTTCAAGGTTCATGTGTTCAGGGTTCAGGGTTCAGGGTTCAGGGTTCATGGGTTCATGGATTCACGGTTCAGGGTTCAGGGTTCATGGGTTAAGGGTTCATGAGTTCATGGGTTCATGGGTTTTGGGTACATGGGTTCATGGTTCATGGGTTCATGGTTCATGGATTCAGGGTTGATGGGTTCAGGGTTCACGGGTTCATGGTTCATGGGTTCAACGTTCATGGGTTCAGGGGTCATGGGTTCAGGGTTCATGGGTTAAGGGTTCATGAGTTCATGGGTTCATGGGTTTTGGGTACATGGGTTCATGGTTCATGGGTTCATGGTTCATGGATTCAGGGTTGATGGGTTCAGGGTTCACGGGTTCAGGGTTCATGGGTTCAGCGTTCATGGGTTCAAAATTCATGGGTTTAGTGTTCATGGGTTTTGGGTACATGGTTTCATGGGTTCAGGTTTCACGGGTTCAGGGTTCATGGCTTCAAGGTTAATGGGTTAATGGTTCATGGGTTCATGGTTCATGGGTTCAGGGTTCATGGGTTCAGTTTTCAGGGTTCAGTTTTCAGGGTTCAGGATTCAGGATTCATGGGTTAATGGGATCAGGGTTCATGGGTTCAGGGTTCATGGGTTCAGGGTTCATGGGTTCATGGGTTCAGGGTTCATGGTTTCAGGGTTCATGGGTTTAGGGGTCATGGGTTCAGGGTTCATGGGTTAAGGGTTCATGAGTTCATGGGTTCATGGGTTTTGGGTACATGGGTTCATGGTTCATGGGTTCATGGTTCATGGATTCAGGGTTGATGGGTTCAGGGTTCACGGGTTCAGTGTTCATGGGTTCAGCGTTCATGGGTTCAGAATTCATGGGTGTAGTGTTCATGGGTTTTGGGTACATGGGTTCATGGGCTCAGGTATCATGGGTTTAGGGTTCATGGGTTCCGGGTTCATGGGATCAGGGTTCATGGGTTCATGGGTACAGGGTTAATGGGTTCAAGGGTTCATGGGTTGAGGGTTCATGGGTTCAGGGGTCATGGGTTCTGGGTTCAGAGTTATGGGTTTATTCGTTCATTGGTTCATGGTTTCAGGGTTCATGGATTCATGGGCTCAGGGATCATGGGTTTAGGATTCATGGGTTCCGGGTTCATGGGTTCAGGGTTCATGGGTTCATGGGTACAGGGTTAATGGGTTCAAGGTTCATGGGTCCATGGGGTCAGGGTTCATGGGTTCAGGGTTTATGGTATCAGGGTTCATGGGTTCAGGATTCATGGGTTCAGGGTTCATAAGCTCAGAGCTCTTGGGTTCAGGGTTCATGGGTTAAGGGTTCATGGGTTCAGGGTTCATGGGTTCAGGGTTCATGGGTTCAGGGTACATGGGTTTAGGCTTGATGGGTTCAGGGTTGATAGATTCAAGGTTGATGAGTTTAGGGTTGATGGGTTCAGGGTTCATGGGTTTAGGGTTCATGGGTTTAGGGTTCATGGGTTCATGGGTTCATGGGCTCAGGGATCATGGGTTTAGGGTTCATGGGTTCCGGGTTCATGGGTTTAGGGTTCATGGGTTCAGAGTTCGTGGGTTCAGGGTTCATGGATTCAGGGTTCATGGGTTCAGGGTTCAGAGTTATGCGTTCTTGGGTTAAGGGTTCATGGTTCATTGGTTCATGGGTCCAGGGTTCATGGGTTCAGGGTTCAGAATTATGGGTTCATTTGTGCAGTGGTTCATGGGTTCGTGGGCTCAGGGATCATGGGTTCATGGGTTCAGGGTTCATGAGTTCAAGGTTCATGGGTTCAGGGTTCATGGGTTCAGGGTTCATGGGTTCAGGGTTCATGGGTTCAGGGTTCATAGGTTCATGGATTCAGGGTTCATGGGTTCAGGGTTCATGGGTTCAGGGTTCATGGGTTCAGGGTTCATGGGTTCAGGGTAAATGGGTTCAGGGTACATGGGTTTAGGCTTGATGGGTTCAGGGTTGATAGATTCAAGGTTGATGAGTTTAGGGTTGATGGGTTCAGGGTTGATGGGTTCAGGGTTGATGGTTTCAGGCTTGGTTGGTTCAGTGTTGATGGTTTCAGGTTTGATGGGTTCAGGGTTGATGGGATCAGGGTTCATGGGTTCAGGGTTCATGGGTTCATGGGTTCAGGGTTCATGGGTTCAGGGGTCATGGGTTCAAGGTTCATGGGTTAAGGGTTCATGAGTTCATGGGTTCATGGGTTTTGGGTACATGGGTTCATGGTTCATGGGTTCATGGTTCATGGATTCAGGATTGATGGGTTCAGGGTTCACGGGTTCACGGTTCATGGGTTCAGCGTTCATGGGTTCAGAATTCATGGGTTTAGTGTTCATGGGTTTTGGGTACATGGGTTCATGGGTTCAGGTTTCACGGGTTCAGGGTTGATGGGTACAGGGTTCATGGGTTCAGGGATAATAGGTTCAGGTGGTCATGGGTTCATGGGTAGGGTTCATGGGTTCAGGGATGATGGGTTCAGGGTTCACGGGTTCAGTGTTCATGGGTTCAGCGTTCATGGGTTCAGAATTCATGGGTGTAGTGTTCATGGGTTTTGGGTACATGGGTTCATGGGTTCAGGTTTCACGGGTTCAGGGTTCATGGCTTCAAGGTTCATAGGTTAATGGTTCATGGGTTCAAGATTCATGCGTTCAAGGTTCATGGGTTCAGGTTTCAGGGGTGATGGGTTCAGTGTTGATGGGTTCAGTGTTGATGGGTTCAGTCTTGATGGATTCAGAGTTGATGGGTTCAGGGTTGATGGGTTCAAGGTTGATGAGTTGAGGGTTAATGGGTTGAGGGTTGATGGGTTCAGGGTTCATGGGTTCAGGGTTCAGGGTTCAGGGTTCATGGGTTCAAGATTCATGCGTTCAAGGTTCATGGGTTCAGGTTTCAGGGTTGATGGGTTCAGTGTTGATGGGTTCAGTGTTGATGGGTTCAGTCTTGATGGATTCAGAGTTTATGGGTTCAGGGTTGATGGGTTCAGTCTTGATGGATTCAGAGTTTATGGGTTCAGGGTTGATGGGTTCAAGGTTGATGAGTTGAGGGTTAATGGGTTCAGGGTTGATTGGTTCAGGGTTGATGGGTTCAGTGTTGATGGTTTCGGGGGTTATGGTTTCAGGCTTGGTGGGTTCAGTGTTGATGGTTTCAGGGTTGATGGGTTCAGGGTTGATGGGTTCAGGGTTGATGGGTTAAGAGTTCATGGGTTCAGGGTTCAGGGTTCATGGGTTCAAGGTTCATGGATTCAGGGTTATTGGGTTCATGGGTTCTTGTGTTCAGTGTTATTGGGTTCATGTGTTCAGTGTTACTGGGTTCAGGGTTCATGAGTTCCAGGGTTCATGGGTTCAGGGTTCATGGGTTCGGGGTTCAGGGTTCAAGGGTTCATGGGTTCAGGGTTCAAGATTCATGGGTTCATGGGTTCAGGGTTCATGGGTTCAGTGTTGATGGTTTCAGAGTTGATGGGTTCAGGGTTGATAGATTCAAGGTTGATGAGTTTAGGGTTGATGGGTTCAGGGTTGACGGGTTCAGGGTTGATGGGTTCCGTGTTGATGGTTTCAGGGATCATGGGTTTAGGGTTCATGGGTTCCGGGTTCATGGGATCAGGGTTCATGGGTTCATGGGTACAGGGTTAATGGGTTCAAGGTTCATGGGTCCATGGGCTCAGGGATCATGGGTTCATGGGTTCAGGGTTCATGGGTTCACGGTTTATGGGTTCAAGATTCATGGGTTCAGGGTTCATGGGTTCAGGGTTCATGGGTTCAGGGTTCATGGGTTCATGGGTTCAGGGTTCATGGGTTCAGGGTTCATGGGTTCAGGGTTCATGGGTTCAGGGTTCATGGGTTCATGGGTTCAGGGTTCAGAGTTATGCGTTCTTGGGTTAAGGTTTCATAGTTCATTGGTTCATGGGTCCAGGGTTCATGGGTTCAGGGTTCAGAGTTATGGGTTCATTTGTCCAGTGGTTCATGGGTTCATGGGCTCAGGGATCATGGGTTCATGGGTTCAGGGTTCATGGGTTCAGGGTTTATGGGTTCATGGGTTATGGGTTCAGGGTTCATGAGTTCAAGGTTCATGGGTTCAGGGTTCATGGGTTCCGGGTTCATGGGTTCAGGGTTCATGGGTTCATGGGTACAGGGTTAATGGGTTCAAGGTTCATGGGTCCATGGGGTCAGGGTTCATGAGTTCAGGGTTTATGGTATCAGGGTTCATGGGTTCAGGATTCAAGGGTTCAAGGTCCATGGGTTCATGGGTTCAGGGTTCATGGGTTCATGGGTTCATGTGTTCATGGGTTCATGGGTTCAGGGTTCATGGATTCAGATTTCATGGGTTCATGGGTTCATGGGTTCATGGGTTCATGGGTTAATGGGTTCAGGGTTCTGGGTTCAGGGTTCATGGTTCATGGGTTCAGGGTTGATGGGTTCATGGGCTCAAGGTTCACGGGTTCAGGGTTTATGGGTTCATGGGCTCAGGTTTCAGAGTTCATGGGTTCAGGGTTCTGGGTTTAGGGTTCATGGTTCATGGGTTCAATGTTCATGGATTCAGGGTTCAGGGTTCACTGTTTAGTGGTCATTGGTTCAGCGTTCATGGGTTCATGGGTGCATGGGTTCAGAGTTCATCGGTTAAGGGTTCTGGGTTCATTGGTTCATGGGGTCATGGTTGATGAGTTCAGTGTTGATGCTTTCAGGGTTGATGGGTTCAGGGTTCATGGGTTCAGGGTTCATGGGTTCATGGGTACAGGGTTAATGGGTTCAACGTTCATGGGTCCATGGGTTCAGGGTTCATGGGTTCAGGGTTTATGGGTTCAGGGTTAATGGGTTCAGGGTTCATGGTATCAGGGTTCATGGGTTCAGGGTTCATGGGTTCAGGGTTCATGGGTTTAGATTAATGGATTTAGGGTTCTTGGGTTCAGGGTTCATGGGTTTAGATTAATGGATTTAGGGTTCTTGGGTTCAGTGTTCGTGGGTTCAGGGTTCATGGGTTCATGGGTCATGGGTTTATGGGTTCAAGGGTTCATGGGTTCATGGGTTCATGGGTTCACGGGTTCATGGGTTCAGGGTTAAGGATTCATGGGTTCAAGGGTTCAGGGTTCATGGGTTCAGGGTTCATGAGTTCAGGGTTCATGGGTTCAGGGTTCATGGGTTCAGTTTTCAGGGTTCAGTTTTCAGGGTTCAGGGTTCAGGATTGATGGGTTAATGGGTTCAGGGTTCATGGGTTCAGGGTTCATGGGTTCAGGGTACATGGGATCAGGGTTCATGGGTTCATGGGTTCAGGGTTCATGGGTTCAGGGTTCATGGGTTCGGGGTTCATGGGTTCATGGGATCAGGTTTCATGGGTTCAGGGTTCTCGGGTTGAGGGTTCATGGGTTCAGGGTTCATGGGTTCACGGTTCAGGGTTAAGGTTCATTGGTTAAGGGTTCGTGTGTTCAGGGTTCATGGGTTCCGGGTTGATGGATTCAGGGTTGATGGACTAAAGGTTGATGAGTGCATGGTTGATGGGTTCAGGGTTCATGGATTCAGGTTTCATGGGTTCATGGGTTCATGGGTTCATGGGTTCATGGGTTCCGGGTTGATGGATTCAGGGTTGATGGGCTCAAGGTTGATGAGTGCATGGTTGATTTGTTGAGGGTTGATCGGTTCTGGGTTCATGGGTTCAGGGTTGATGGGTTCAGGGTTCAGGGTTCATTGGTTCATGGGTCTAGGGTTAATGGGTTCAGGGTTCAGGGTTAAGGTTCATTGGTTAAGGGTTCGTGGGTTCAGGGTTCATTGTTTCATGGGTTCAGGGTTAGTGGTTTGATGGGTTCAGGGTTCATGGGTTCATCGATTCAGGGTTATTGGGTTCATGGGTTCATGGGTTCACGCGTTCATGGGTTCATGGGTTCAGGGTTCATGGGTTCGGGGATCATAGGTTCAGGGGGTCATGGGTTCATCGGTAGGGTTCATGGGTTCAGGGTCGATGGGTTCAGCGTTCATGGTTTCAGGGTTCATGAGTTCAGGGTTCATGGGTTTTGGGTTCATGGGTTCAGGGTTCATCGGTTCAGGGTTGATGGGTTCATGGGCTCAGGGTTTACAGGTTCAGCGTTCATGGGTTCATGGGTTCAGGTTTCAGAGTTCATGGGTTCAGGTTTCAGAGTTAATGGGATCAGGGTTCATGGGTTCAGGGTTGATGGGTTCAGGGTTGATGGGTTCATGGATTCAGGGTTCATGGGTTCGGGGTTCATGGGTTCATGGGTTCAGGTTTCATGGGTTCAGGGGTACTGGGTTCAGCGTTCATGGGTTCAGGGTTCATGGGTTCAGGGTTCATGGGTTCAGGGTTCATGGGTTCAGGGTTCATTGGTTCATTGGTCCAGGGTTAATGGGTTCAGGGTTCAGGGTTAAGGTTCATTGGTTAAGGGTTCGTGGGTTCAGGGTTCATGGGTTCCGGGTTGATGGATTCAGGGTTGATGGGCTAAAGGTTGATGAGTGCATGGTTGATGGGTTCAGGGTTCATGGATTCAGGTTTCATGGGTTCATGGGTTCATGGGTTCGTGGGTTCATGGGTTCCGGGTTGATGGATTCAGGGTTGATAGGCTCAAGGTTGATGAGTGCATGGTTGATGGGTTCAGTGTTGATCGGTTCTGGGTTCATGGGTTCAGGGTTGATGGGTTCAGGGTTCAGGGTTCATTGGTTTATGGGTCTAGGGTTAATGGGTTCAGGGTTCAGGGTTAAGGGTTCGTGGGTTCAGGGTTCATGGTTTCATGGGTTCAGGGTTCATGGGTTCAGGGTTCATGGATTCAGATTTCATGGGTTCATGGGTTCATGGGTTCATGGGTTCATGGGTTAATGGGTTCAGGGTTATTGTGTTCAGGGTTCGTGGGTTCATGGGTTCATCGGTTCAGGGTTATTGGGTTCAAGGTTCATGGGTTCAGGGTTGATGGGTTCAGGGTTCACGGGTTCAAGGTTCATGTGTTCAGGGTTCAGGGTTCAGGGTTCAGGGTTCATGGGTTCATGGATTCACGGTTCAGGGTTCAGGGTTCATGGGTTAAGGGTTCATGAGTTCATGGGTTCATGGGTTTTGGGTACATGGGTTCATGGTTCATGGGTTCATGGTTCATGGATTCAGGGTTGATGGGTTCAGGGTTCACGGGTTCATGGTTCATGGGTTCAACGTTCATGGGTTCAGGGGTCATGGGTTCAGGGTTCATGGGTTAAGGGTTCATGAGTTCATGGGTTCATGGGTTTTGGGTACATGGGTTCATGGTTCATGGGTTCATGGTTCATGGATTCAGGGTTGATGGGTTCAGGGTTCACGGGTTCAGGGTTCATGGGTTCAGCGTTCATGGGTTCAAAATTCATGGGTTTAGTGTTCATGGGTTTTGGGTACATGGTTTCATGGGTTCAGGTTTCACGGGTTCAGGGTTCATGGCTTCAAGGTTAATGGGTTAATGGTTCATGGGTTCATGGTTCATGGGTTCAGGGTTCATGGGTTCAGTTTTCAGGGTTCAGTTTTCAGGGTTCAGGATTCAGGATTCATGGGTTAATGGGATCAGGGTTCATGGGTTCAGGGTTCATGGGTTCAGGGTTCATGGGTTCATGGGTTCAGGGTTCATGGTTTCAGGGTTCATGGGTTTAGGGGTCATGGGTTCAGGGTTCATGGGTTAAGGGTTCATGAGTTCATGGGTTCATGGGTTTTGGGTACATGGGTTCATGGTTCATGGGTTCATGGTTCATGGATTCAGGGTTGATGGGTTCAGGGTTCACGGGTTCAGTGTTCATGGGTTCAGCGTTCATGGGTTCAGAATTCATGGGTGTAGTGTTCATGGGTTTTGGGTACATGGGTTCATGGGTTCAGGTTTCACGGGTTCAGGGTTCATGGCTTCAAGGTTCATAGGTTAATGGTTCATGGGTTCAAGATTCATGCGTTCAAGGTTCATGGGTTCAGGTTTCAGGGTTGATGGGTTCAGTGTTGATGGGTTCAGTGTTGATGGGTTCAGTCTTGATGGATTCAGAGTTGATGGGTTCAGGGTTGATGGGTTCAAGGTTGATGAGTTGAGGGTTAATGGGTTCAGGGTTCATGGGTTCAGGGTTCATGGGTTCAGGGTTCATGGGTTCATGGGTTCAGGGTTCAGGGTTCAGGGTTCAGGGTTCAGGGTTCATGGCTTCATGGGTTCACGGGTTCATGGGTTCATGTGTTCAGTGTTCAGGATTCGTGGGTTCATGGTTTCAGGGTTCATGGGTTCAGGGTTCGTGGGTTCATAGGTTCAGGGTTCATGGGTTCAGGGTTCATGGGTTCAGGGTTCATGGGTTCAGGGTTCATGGTATTAGATTAATGGATTCAGGGTTCTTGGGTTCAGTGTTCGTGGGTTCAGGGTTCATGGGTTCATGGGTTCATGGGTTCATGGGTTCATGGGTTCAGAGTTCATGGGTTCAGGGTTCATGGGTTTAGATTAATGGATTTAGGGTTCTTGGGTTCAGGGTTCATGGGTTTAGATTAATGGATTTAGGGTTCTTGGGTTCAGTGTTCATGGGTTCAGGGTTCATGGGTTCATGGGTTCATGGGTTTATGGGTTCAAGGGTTCATCGGTTCAGGGTTCATGGGTTAAGGGTTCATGAGTTCATGGGTTCATGGGTTTTGGGTACATGGGTTCATGGTTCATGGGTTCATGGTTCATGGATTCAGGGTTGATGGGTTCAGGGTTCACGGGATCATGGTTCATGGGTTCAGCGTTCATGGGTTCAGGGGTCATGGGTTCAGGGTTCATGGGTTAAGGGTTCATGAGTTCATGGTTTATGGGTTCAGGGTTCATGGGTTCAGGGTTCATGGATTCAGGGTTCATGGGTTCAGGGTTCATGGCTTCAAGGTTCATGGCTTCATGGCTTCAGGGTTCATGGGTTCAGCGTTCATGGGTTCAGGGTTCAGGGTTAAGGGTTTAGGGTTCATAGGTTCATGGATTTACGGTTCAGAGTTCAGGGTTCAGGGTTCATGGGTTCAGGGTTCAGGATTCATGGGTTCAAGATTCATGGGTTCAAGGTTCATGGGTTCAGGTTTCAGGTTTGATGGGTTCAGTATTGATGGGTTCAGTATTGATGGGTTCAGTATTGATGGGTTCAGTATTGATGGGTTCAGTATTGATGGGTTCAGTATTGATGGGTTCAGTATTGATGGTGTCAGAGTTGATGGGTCAGGGTTGATGGGTTCAAGGTTGATGAGTTGAGGGTTAATGGGTTAAGGGTTGATGGGTTCAGGGTTGATGGTTTCAGGGTTGATGGTTTCAGGCTTGGTGGGTTCAGTGTTTATGGTTTCAGGGTTAAAGGGTTCAGGGTTCATGGGTTTCGGGTTCATGGGTTCAGGGTTCATGGGTTCAGGGTTGATGGGTTCATGGGCTCAGGGTTCACAGGTTCAGGGTTCATGGGTTGATGGATTCAGGTTTCAGAGATCATGGGTTCAGGGTTCTGGGTTCAGGGTTCATGGTTCATGGGTTCAGGGTTGATGGGTTCATGGGCTCAAGGTTCACGGGTTCAGGGTTTATGGGTTCATGGGCTCAGGTTTCAGAGTTCATGGGTTCAGGGTTCTGGGTTTAGGGTTCATGGTTCATGGGTTCAATGTTCATGGATTCAGGGTTCAGGGTTCACTGTTTAGTGGTCATTGGTTCAGCGTTCATGGGTTCATGGGTGCATGGGTTCAGAGTTCATCGGTTAAGGGTTCTGGGTTCATTGGTTCATGGGGTCATGGTTGATGAGTTCAGTGTTGATGCTTTCAGGGTTGATGGGTTCAGGGTTCATGGGTTCAGGGTTCATGGGTTCATGGGTACAGGGTTAATGGGTTCAACGTTCATGGGTCCATGGGTTCAGGGTTCATGGGTTCAGGGTTTATGGGTTCAGGGTTAATGGGTTCAGGGTTCATGGTATCAGGGTTCATGGGTTCAGGGTTCATGGGTTCAGGGTTCATGGGTTTAGATTAATGGATTTAGGGTTCTTGGGTTCAGGGTTCATGGGTTTAGATTAATGGATTTAGGGTTCTTGGGTTCAGTGTTCGTGGGTTCAGGGTTCATGGGTTCATGGGTCATGGGTTTATGGGTTCAAGGGTTCATGGGTTCATGGGTTCATGGGTTCACGGGTTCATGGGTTCAGGGTTAAGGATTCATGGGTTCAAGGGTTCAGGGTTCATGGGTTCAGGGTTCATGAGTTCAGGGTTCATGGGTTCAGGGTTCATGGGTTCAGTTTTCAGGGTTCAGTTTTCAGGGTTCAGGGTTCAGGATTGATGGGTTAATGGGTTCAGGGTTCGTGGGTTCAGGGTTCATGGGTTCAGGGTACATGGGATCAGGGTTCATGGGTTCATGGGTTCAGGGTTCATGGGTTCAGGGTTCATGGGTTCGGGGTTCATGGGTTCATGGGATCAGGTTTCATGGGTTCACGGTTCAGGGTTAAGGTTCATTGGTTAAGGGTTCGTGTGTTCAGGGTTCATGGGTTCCGGGTTGATGGATTCAGGGTTGATGGACTAAAGGTTGATGAGTGCATGGTTGATGGGTTCAGGGTTCATGGATTCAGGTTTCATGGGTTCATGGGTTCATGGGTTCATGGGTTCATGGGTTCCGGGTTGATGGATTCAGGGTTGATGGGCTCAAGGTTGATGAGTGCATGGTTGATGGGTTGAGGGTTGATCGGTTCTGGGTTCATGGGTTCAGGGTTGATGGGTTCAGGGTTCAGGGTTCATTGGTTCATGGGTCTAGGGTTAATGGGTTCAGGGTTCAGGGTTAAGGTTCATTGGTTAAGGGTTCGTGGGTTCAGGGTTCATTGTTTCATAGGTTCAGGGTTAGTGGTTTGATGGGTTCAGGGTTCATGGGTTCATCGATTCAGGGTTATTGGGTTCATGGGTTCATGGGTTCACGCGTTCATGGGTTCATGGGTTCAGGGTTCATGGGTTCGGGGATCATAGGTTCAGGAGGTCATGGGTTCATCGGTAGGGTTCATGGGTTCAGGGTCGATGGGTTCAGCGTTCATGGTTTCAGGGTTCATGAGTTCAGGGTTCATGGGTTTTGGGTTCATGGGTTCAGGGTTCATCGGTTCAGGGTTGATGGGTCATGGGCTCAGGGTTTACAGGTTCAGCGTTCATGGGTTCATGGGTTCAGGTTTCAGAGTTCATGGGTTCAGGTTTCAGAGTTCATGGGTTCAGGGTTCATGGGTTCAGGGTTGATGGGTTCAGGGTTGATGGGTTCATGGGTTCAGGGTTCATGGGTTCGGGGTTCATGGGTTCATGGGTTCAGGTTTCATGGGTTCAGGGGTACTGGGTTCAGCGTTCATGGGTTCAGGGTTCATGGGTTCAGGGTTCATGGGTTCAGGGTTCATGGGTTCAGGGTTCATTGGTTCATTGGTCCAGGGTTAATGGGTTCAGGGTTCAGGGTTAAGGTTCATTGGTTAAGGGTTCGTGGGTTCAGGGTTCATGGGTTCCGGGTTGATGGATTCAGGGTTGATGGGCTAAAGGTTGATGAGTGCATGGTTGATGGGTTCAGGGTTCATGGATTCAGGTTTCATGGGTTCATGGGTTCATGGGTTCGTGGGTTCATGGGTTCCGGGTTGATGGATTCAGGGTTGATAGGCTCAAGGTTGATGAGTGCATGGTTGATGGGTTCAGTGTTGATCGGTTCTGGGTTCATGGGTTCAGGGTTGATGGGTTCAGGGTTCAGGGTTCATTGGTTTATGGGTCTAGGGTTAATGGGTTCAGGGTTCAGGGTTAAGGGTTCGTGGGTTCAGGGTTCATGGTTTCATGGGTTCAGGGTTCATGGGTTCAGGGTTCATGGATTCAGATTTCATGGGTTCATGGGTTCATGGGTTCATGGGTTCATGGGTTAATGGGTTCAGGGTTATTGTGTTCAGGGTTCGTGGGTTCATGGGTTCATCGGTTCAGGGTTATTGGGTTCAAGGTTCATGGGTTCAGGGTTGATGGGTTCAGGGTTCACGGGTTCAAGGTTCATGTGTTCAGGGTTCAGGGTTCAGGGTTCAGGGTTCATGGGTTCATGGATTCACGGTTCAGGGTTCAGGGTTCATGGGTTAAGGGTTCATGAGTTCATGGGTTCATGGGTTTTGGGTACATGGGTTCATGGTTCATGGGTTCATGGTTCATGGATTCAGGGTTGATGGGTTCAGGGTTCACGGGTTCATGGTTCATGGGTTCAACGTTCATGGGTTCAGGGGTCATGGGTTCAGGGTTCATGGGTTAAGGGTTCATGAGTTCATGGGTTCATGGGTTTTGGGTACATGGGTTCATGGTTCATGGGTTCATGGTTCATGGATTCAGGGTTGATGGGTTCAGGGTTCACGGGTTCAGGGTTCATGGGTTCAGCGTTCATGGGTTCAAAATTCATGGGTTTAGTGTTCATGGGTTTTGGGTACATGGTTTCATGGGTTCAGGTTTCACGGGTTCAGGGTTCATGGCTTCAAGGTTAATGGGTTAATGGTTCATGGGTTCATGGTTCATGGGTTCAGGGTTCATGGGTTCAGTTTTCAGGGTTCAGTTTTCAGGGTTCAGGATTCAGGATTCATGGGTTAATGGGATCAGGGTTCATGGGTTCAGGGTTCATGGGTTCAGGGTTCATGGGTTCATGGGTTCAGGGTTCATGGTTTCAGGGTTCATGGGTTTAGGGGTCATGGGTTCAGGGTTCATGGGTTAAGGGTTCATGAGTTCATGGGTTCATGGGTTTTGGGTACATGGGTTCATGGTTCATGGGTTCATGGTTCATGGATTCAGGGTTGATGGGTTCAGGGTTCACGGGTTCAGTGTTCATGGGTTCAGCGTTCATGGGTTCAGAATTCATGGGTGTAGTGTTCATGGGTTTTGGGTACATGGGTTCATGGGTTCAGGTTTCACGGGTTCAGGGTTCATGGCTTCAAGGTTCATAGGTTAATGGTTCATGGGTTCAAGATTCATGCGTTCAAGGTTCATGGGTTCAGGTTTCAGGGTTGATGGGTTCAGTGTTGATGGGTTCAGTGTTGATGGGTTCAGTCTTGATGGATTCAGAGTTGATGGGTTCAGGGTTGATGGGTTCAAGGTTGATGAGTTGAGGGTTAATGGGTTCAGGGTTCATGGGTTCAGGGTTCATGGGTTCAGGGTTCATGGGTTCATGGGTTCAGGGTTCAGGGTTCAGGGTTCAGGGTTCAGGGTTCATGGCTTCATGGGTTCACGGGTTCATGGGTTCATGTGTTCAGTGTTCAGGATTCGTGGGTTCATGGTTTCAGGGTTCATGGGTTCAGGGTTCGTGGGTTCATAGGTTCAGGGTTCATGGGTTCAGGGTTCATGGGTTCAGGGTTCATGGGTTCAGGGTTCATGGTATTAGATTAATGGATTCAGGGTTCTTGGGTTCAGTGTTCGTGGGTTCAGGGTTCATGGGTTCATGGGTTCATGGGTTCATGGGTTCATGGGTTCAGAGTTCATGGGTTCAGGGTTCATGGGTTTAGATTAATGGATTTAGGGTTCTTGGGTTCAGGGTTCATGGGTTTAGATTAATGGATTTAGGGTTCTTGGGTTCAGTGTTCATGGGTTCAGGGTTCATGGGTTCATGGGTTCATGGGTTTATGGGTTCAAGGGTTCATCGGTTCAGGGTTCATGGGTTAAGGGTTCATGAGTTCATGGGTTCATGGGTTTTGGGTACATGGGTTCATGGTTCATGGGTTCATGGTTCATGGATTCAGGGTTGATGGGTTCAGGGTTCACGGGATCATGGTTCATGGGTTCAGCGTTCATGGGTTCAGGGGTCATGGGTTCAGGGTTCATGGGTTAAGGGTTCATGAGTTCATGGTTTATGGGTTCAGGGTTCATGGGTTCAGGGTTCATGGATTCAGGGTTCATGGGTTCAGGGTTCATGGCTTCAAGGTTCATGGCTTCATGGCTTCAGGGTTCATGGGTTCAGCGTTCATGGGTTCAGGGTTCAGGGTTAAGGGTTTAGGGTTCATAGGTTCATGGATTTACGGTTCAGAGTTCAGGGTTCAGGGTTCATGGGTTCAGGGTTCAGGATTCATGGGTTCAAGATTCATGGGTTCAAGGTTCATGGGTTCAGGTTTCAGGTTTGATGGGTTCAGTATTGATGGGTTCAGTATTGATGGGTTCAGTATTGATGGGTTCAGTATTGATGGGTTCAGTATTGATGGGTTCAGTATTGATGGGTTCAGTATTGATGGTGTCAGAGTTGATGGGTCAGGGTTGATGGGTTCAAGGTTGATGAGTTGAGGGTTAATGGGTTAAGGGTTGATGGGTTCAGGGTTGATGGTTTCAGGGTTGATGGTTTCAGGCTTGGTGGGTTCAGTGTTTATGGTTTCAGGGTTAAAGGGTTCAGGGTTCATGGGTTTCGGGTTCATGGGTTCAGGGTTCATGGGTTCAGGGTTGATGGGTTCATGGGCTCAGGGTTCACAGGTTCAGGGTTCATGGGTTGATGGATTCAGGTTTCAGAGATCATGGGTTCAGGGTTCTGGGTTCAGGGTTCATGGTTCATGGGTTCAGGGTTGATGGGTTCATGGGCTCAAGGTTCACGGGTTCAGGGTTTATGGGTTCATGGGCTCAGGTTTCAGAGTTCATGGGTTCAGGGTTCTGGGTTTAGGGTTCATGGTTCATGGGTTCAATGTTCATGGATTCAGGGTTCAGGGTTCACTGTTTAGTGGTCATTGGTTCAGCGTTCATGGGTTCATGGGTGCATGGGTTCAGAGTTCATCGGTTAAGGGTTCTGGGTTCATTGGTTCATGGGGTCATGGTTGATGAGTTCAGTGTTGATGCTTTCAGGGTTGATGGGTTCAGGGTTCATGGGTTCAGGGTTCATGGGTTCATGGGTACAGGGTTAATGGGTTCAACGTTCATGGGTCCATGGGTTCAGGGTTCATGGGTTCAGGGTTTATGGGTTCAGGGTTAATGGGTTCAGGGTTCATGGTATCAGGGTTCATGGGTTCAGGGTTCATGGGTTCAGGGTTCATGGGTTTAGATTAATGGATTTAGGGTTCTTGGGTTCAGGGTTCATGGGTTTAGATTAATGGATTTAGGGTTCTTGGGTTCAGTGTTCGTGGGTTCAGGGTTCATGGGTTCATGGGTCATGGGTTTATGGGTTCAAGGGTTCATGGGTTCATGGGTTCATGGGTTCACGGGTTCATGGGTTCAGGGTTAAGGATTCATGGGTTCAAGGGTTCAGGGTTCATGGGTTCAGGGTTCATGAGTTCAGGGTTCATGGGTTCAGGGTTCATGGGTTCAGTTTTCAGGGTTCAGTTTTCAGGGTTCAGGGTTCAGGATTGATGGGTTAATGGGTTCAGGGTTCGTGGGTTCAGGGTTCATGGGTTCAGGGTACATGGGATCAGGGTTCATGGGTTCATGGGTTCAGGGTTCATGGGTTCAGGGTTCATGGGTTCGGGGTTCATGGGTTCATGGGATCAGGTTTCATGGGTTCACGGTTCAGGGTTAAGGTTCATTGGTTAAGGGTTCGTGTGTTCAGGGTTCATGGGTTCCGGGTTGATGGATTCAGGGTTGATGGACTAAAGGTTGATGAGTGCATGGTTGATGGGTTCAGGGTTCATGGATTCAGGTTTCATGGGTTCATGGGTTCATGGGTTCATGGGTTCATGGGTTCCGGGTTGATGGATTCAGGGTTGATGGGCTCAAGGTTGATGAGTGCATGGTTGATGGGTTGAGGGTTGATCGGTTCTGGGTTCATGGGTTCAGGGTTGATGGGTTCAGGGTTCAGGGTTCATTGGTTCATGGGTCTAGGGTTAATGGGTTCAGGGTTCAGGGTTAAGGTTCATTGGTTAAGGGTTCGTGGGTTCAGGGTTCATTGTTTCATAGGTTCAGGGTTAGTGGTTTGATGGGTTCAGGGTTCATGGGTTCATCGATTCAGGGTTATTGGGTTCATGGGTTCATGGGTTCACGCGTTCATGGGTTCATGGGTTCAGGGTTCATGGGTTCGGGGATCATAGGTTCAGGAGGTCATGGGTTCATCGGTAGGGTTCATGGGTTCAGGGTCGATGGGTTCAGCGTTCATGGTTTCAGGGTTCATGAGTTCAGGGTTCATGGGTTTTGGGTTCATGGGTTCAGGGTTCATCGGTTCAGGGTTGATGGGTCATGGGCTCAGGGTTTACAGGTTCAGCGTTCATGGGTGCATGGGTTCAGGTTTCAGAGTTCATGGGTTCAGGTTTCAGAGTTCATGGGTTCAGGGTTCATGGGTTCAGGGTTGATGGGTTCAGGGTTGATGGGTTCATGGGTTCAGGGTTCATGGGTTCGGGGTTCATGGGTTCATGGGTTCAGGTTTCATGGGTTCAGGGGTACTGGGTTCAGCGTTCATGGGTTCAGGGTTCATGGGTTCAGGGTTCATGGGTTCAGGGTTCATGGGTTCAGGGTTCATGGGTTCAGGGTTCATTGGTTCATTGGTCCAAGGTTAATGGGTTCAGGGTTCAGGGTTAAGGTTCATTGGTTAAGGGTTCGTGGGTTCAGGGTTCATGGGTTCCGGGTTGATGGATTCAGGGTTGATGGGCTAAAGGCTGATGAGTGCATGGTTGATGGGTTCAGGGTTCATGGATTCAGGTTTCATGGGTTCATGGGTTCATGGGTTCATGGGTTCGTGGGTTCATGGGTTCCGGGTTGATGGATTCAGGGTTGATGGGCTCAAGGTTGATGAGTGCATGGTTGATGGGTTCAGTGTTGATCGGTTCTGGGTTCATGGGTTCAGGGTTGATGGGTTCAGGGTTCAGGGTTCATTGGTTTATGGGTCTAGGGTTAATGGGTTCAGGGTTCAGGGTTAAGGTTCATGGGTTCAGTGTTCATGGGTTCAGTGTTCATGGGTTCAGGGTTCATGGGTTCAGGGTTCATGGGTTCAGGGTTCATGGGTTCATGGGATCAGGGTTCATGGGTTCAGGTTTCATGGGTTCAGGGTACATGGGTTTAGGCTTGATGGGTTCAGGGTTGATAGATTCAAGGTTGATGAGTTTAAGGTTGATGGGTTCAGGGTTCATGGGTTGATGGGTTCAGGTTTCAGAGTTCATGGGTTCAGGGTTCTGGGTTCAGGGTTCATGGTTCATGGGTTCAGGGTTGATGGGTTCATGGGCTCAGGGTTCACGGGTTCAGGGTTTATGGGTTCATGGGTTCAGGTTTCAGAGTTCATGGGTTCAGGGTTCTGGGTTTAGGGTTCATGGTTCATGGATCATGGGTTCAATGTTCATGGATTCAGGGTTCAGGGTTCACTGTTTAGGGGTCATTGGTTCGGCGTTCATGGGTTCATGGGTGCATGGGTTCAGAGTTCATCGGTTAAGGGTTCTTGGTTCATTGATTCATGGGGTCAGGGTTGATGAGTTCAGTGTTGGTGGTTTCAGGGTTGATGGGTTCAGAGTTCATGGGTTCTAGGTTGATGATATGAGGGTTAATGAATTCATGGTAGATGGGTTCAGGGTTCATGGGTTCAGGGTTCATGGGTTCAGGGTTCATGGGTTCAGGGTTCATGGGTTCAGGGTTCATGGGTTCAGGGTTCATGGGTTCAGGGTTCATGGGTTCAGGGTTCATGGGTTCAGGGTTCATGGGTTCAGGGTTCATGGGTTCAGGGTTCATGGGTACAGGGTTCATGGGTTCAGGGTTCATGGGTTATGGGTTATGGGTTCATGGGTTCAGGGTTCATTGGTTCATGGGGTCAGGGTTGATGAGTTCAGTGTTGATGGTTTCAGGGTTGATGGGTTCAGAGTTCATGGGTTCTAGGTTGATGATATGAGGGTTAATGAATTCATGGTAGATGGGTTCAGGGTTCATGGGTTCAGGGTTCATGGGTTCAGGGTTGATAGATTCAAGGTTGATGAGTTTAAGGTTGATGGGTTCAGGGTTCATGGGTTTAGGGTTCATGGGTTCATAGGTTCATGGGCTCAGGGATCATGGGTTTAGGGTTCATGGGTTCCGGGTTCATGGGATCAGGGTTCATGGGTTCATGGGTACAGGGTTAATGGGTTCAAGGGTTCATGGGTTGAGGGTTCATGGGTTCAGGGGTCATGGGTTCTGGGTTCAGAGTTATGGGTTCATTCGTTCATTGGTTCATGGTTTCAGGGTTCATGGGTTCATGGGCTCAGGGATCATGGGTTTAGGATTCATGGGTTCCGGGTTCATGTGTTCAGGGTTCATGGGTTCATGGGTACAGGGTTAATGGGTTCAAGGTTCATGGGTCCATGGGGTCAGGGTTCATGGGTTCAGGGTTTATGGTATCAGGGTTCATGGGTTCAGGATTCATGGGTTCAGGGTTCATAAGTTCAGAGCTCTTGGGTTCAGGGTTCATGGGTTAAGGGTTCATGGGTTCAGGGTTCATGGGTTCAGGGTTCATGGGTTCTGGGTACATGGGTTTAGGCTTGATGGGTTCAGGGTTGATAGATTCAAGGTTGATGAGTTTAGGGTTGATGGGTTCAGGGTTCATGGGTTTAGGGTTCATGGGTTTAGGGTTCATGGGTTCATGGGTTCATGGGCTCAGGGATCATGGGTTTAGGGTTCATGGGTTCCGGGTTCATGGGTTTAGGGTTCATGGGTTCAGAGTTCGTGGGTTCAGGGTTCATGGATTCAGGGTTCCTGGGTTCAGGGTTCAGAGTTATGCGTTCTTGGGTTAAGGGTTCATGGTTCATTGGTTCATGGGTCCAGGGTTCATGGGTTCAGGGTTCAGAATTATGGGTTCATTTGTCCAGTGGTTCATGGGTTCGTGGGCTCAGGGATCATGGGTTCATGGGTTCAGGGTTCATGAGTTCAAGGTTCATGGGTTCAGGGTTCATGGGTTCAGGGTTCATGGGTTCAGGGTTCATGGGTTCAGGGTTCATAGGTTCATGGATTCAGGGTTCATGGGTTCAGGGTTCATGGGTTCAGGGTTCATGGGTTCAGGGTTCATGGGTTCAGGGTAAATGGGTTCAGGGTACATGGGTTTAGGCTTGATGGGTTCAGGGTTGATAGATTCAAGGTTGATGAGTTTAGGGTTGATGGGTTCAGGGTTGATGGGTTCAGGGTTGATGGTTTCAGGCTTGGTTGGTTCAGTGTTGATGGTTTCAGGTTTGATGGGTTCACGGTTGATGGGATCAGGGTTCATGGGTTCAGGGTTCATGGGTTCATGGGTTCAGGGTTCATGGGTTCAGGGTTCATGGGTTCAGGGGTCATGGGTTCAAGGTTCATGGGTTAAGGGTTCATGAGTTCATGGGTTCATGGGTTTTGGGTACATGGGTTCATGGTTCATGGGTTCATGGTTCATGGATTCAGGATTGATGGGTTCAGGGTTCACGGGTTCACGGTCCATGGGTTCAGCGTTCATGGGTTCAGAATTCATGGGTTTAGTGTTCATGGGTTTTGGGTACATGGGTTCATGGGTTCAGGTTTCACGGGTTCAGGGTTGATGGGTACAGGGTTCATGGGTTCAGGGATAATAGGTTCAGGTGGTCATGGGTTCATGGGTAGGGTTCAGAGTTATGCGTTCTTGGGTTAAGGTTTCATGGTTCATTGGTTCATGGGTCCAGGGTTCATGGGTTCAGGGTTCAGAGTTATGGGTTCATTTGTCCAGTGGTTCATGGGTTCATGGGCTCAGGGATCATGGGTTCATGGGTTCAGGTTTCATGGGTTCAGGGTTTATGGGTTCATGGGTTATGGGTTCAGGGTTCATGAGTTCAAGGTTCATGGGTTCAGGGTTCATGGGTTCAGGGTTCATGGGTTCAGGGTTCATGGGTTCATGGGTTCAGGGTTCAGAGTTATGCGTTCTTGGGTTAAGGTTTCATGGTTCATTGGTTCATGGGTCCAGGGTTCATGGGTTCAGGGTTCAGAGTTATGGGTTCATTTGTCCAGTGGTTCATGGGTTCATGGGCTCAGGGATCATGGGTTCATGGGTTCAGGGTTCATGAGTTCAAGGTTCATGGGTTCAGGGTTCATGGGTTCCGGGTTCATGGGTTCAGGGTTCATGGGTTCATGGGTACAGGGTTAATGGGTTCAAGGTTCATGGGTCCATGGGGTCAGGGTTCATGAGTTCAGGGTTTATGGTATCAGGGTTCATGGGTTCAGGATTCAAGGGTTCAAGGTCCATGGGTTCATGGGTTCAGGGTTCATGGGTTCATGGGTTCATGTGTTCATGGGTTCAGGGTTCATGGGTTCAGGGTTCATGGATTCAGATTTCATGGGTTCATGGGTTCATGGGTTCATGGGTTAATGGGTTCAGGGTTATTGTGTTCAGGGTTCGTGGGTTCATGGGTTCAGGGTTCATCGGTTTAGGGGTCATTGGTCCAGCGTTCATGGGTTCATTGGTGCATGGGTTCAGAGTTCATCGGTTAAGGGTTCATGACTCATTGGTTCATGGGTTTATGGGTTCATGGGTTCACGGGTTCATTGGTTCAGGGTTAAGGATTCATGGGTTCAAGGGTTCAGGGTTCATGGGTTCATGGGTTCAGGGTTCATGGGTTCAGGGTTCATGGGTTCAGGGGTCATGGGTTCAGGGTTCATGGGTTAAGGGTTCATGAGTTCATGGGTTCATGGGTTTTGGGTACATGGGTTCATGGTTCATGGGTTCATGGTTCATGGATTCAGGGTTGATGGGTTCAGGGTTCACGGGTTCATGGGTTCAGGGTTCAGAGTTATGGGTTCATTTGTCCAGTGGTTCATGGGTTCATGGGCTCAGGGATCATGGGTTCATGGGTTCAGGTTTCATGGGTTCAGGGTTTATGGGTTCATGGGTTATGGGTTCAGGGTTCATGAGTTCAAGGTTCATGGGTTCAGGGTTCATGGGTTCAGGGTTCATGGGTTCAGGGTTCATGGGTTCATGGGTTCAGGGTTCAGAGTTATGCGTTCTTGGGTTAAGGTTTCATGGTTCATTGGTTCATGGGTCCAGGGTTCATGGGTTCAGGGTTCAGAGTTATGGGTTCATTTGTCCAGTGGTTCATGGGTTCATGGGCTCAGGGATCATGGGTTCATGGGTTCAGGGTTCATGGGTTCAGGGTTTATGGGTTCATGGGTTATGGGTTCAGGGTTCATGAGTTCAAGGTTCATGGGTTCAGGGTTCATGGGTTCCGGGTTCATGGGTTCAGGGTTCATGGGTTCATGGGTACAGGGTTAATGGGTTCAAGGTTCATGGGTCCATGGGGTCAGGGTTCATGAGTTCAGGGTTTATGGTATCAGGGTTCATGGGTTCAGGATTCAAGGGTTCAAGGTCCATGGGTTCATGGGTTCAGGGTTCATGGGTTCATGGGTTCATGTGTTCATGGGTTCAGGGTTCATGGGTTCAGGGTTCATGGATTCAGATTTCATGGGTTCATGGGTTCATGGGTTCATGGGTTAATGGGTTCAGGGTTATTGTGTTCAGGGTTCGTGGGTTCATGGGTTCAGGGTTCATCGGTTCAGGGTTATTGGGTTCAGGGTTCATGGGTTCAGGGTTGATGGGTTCAGGGTTCATGGATTCACGGTTCAGGGTTCAGGGTTTAGGGGTCATTGGTCCAGCGTTCATGGGTTCATTGGTGCATGGGTTCAGAGTTCATCGGTTAAGGGTTCATGACTCATTGGTTCATGGGTTTATGGGTTCATGGGTTCACGGGTTCATTGGTTCAGGGTTAAGGATTCATGGGTTCAAGGGTTCAGGGTTCATGGGTTCATGGGTTCAGGGTTCATGGGTTCAGGGTTCATGGGTTCAGGGGTCATGGGTTCAGGGTTCATGGGTTAAGGGTTCATGAGTTCATGGGTTCATGGGTTTTGGGTACATGGGTTCATGGTTCATGGGTTCATGGTTCATGGATTCAGGGTTGATGGGTTCAGGGTTCACGGGTTCATGGTTCATGGGTTCAACGTTCATGGGTTCAGGGGTCATGGGTTCAGGGTTCATGGGTTAAGGGTTCATGAGTTCATGGGTTCATGGGTTTTGGGTACATGGGTTCATGGTTCATGGGTTCATGGTTCATGGATTCAGGGTTGATGGGTTCAGGGTTCACGGGTTCAGGGTTCATGGGTTCAGCGTTCATGGGTTCAAAATTCATGGGTTTAGTGTTCATGGGTTTTGGGTACATGGTTTAATGGGTTCAGGTTTCACGGGTTCAGGGTTCATGGCTTCAAGGTTAATGGGTTAATGGTTCATGGGTTCATGGTTCATGGGTTCAGGGTTCATGGGTTCAGTTTTCAGGGTTCAGTTTTCAGGGTTCAGGATTCAGGATTCATGGGTTAATGGGATCAGGGTTCATGGGTTCAGGGTTCATGGGTTCAGGGTTCATGGGTTCATGGGTTCAGGGTTCATGGTTTCAGGGTTCATGGGTTTAGGGGTCATGGGTTCAGGGTTCATGGGTTAAGGGTTCATGAGTTCATGGGTTCATGGGTTTTGGGTACATGGGTTCATGGTTCATGGGTTCATGGTTCATGGATTCAGGGTTGATGGGTTCAGGGTTCACGGGTTCAGTGTTCATGGGTTCAGCGTTCATGGGTTCAGAATTCATGGGTGTAGTGTTCATGGGTTTTGGGTACATGGGTTCATGGGTTCAGGTTTCACGGGTTCAGGGTTCATGGCTTCAAGGTTCATAGGTTAATGGTTCATGGGTTCAAGATTCATGCGTTCAAGGTTCATGGGTTCAGGTTTCAGGGTTGATGGGTTCAGTGTTGATGGGTTCAGTGTTGATGGGTTCAGTCTTGATGGATTCAGAGTTGATGGGTTCAGGGTTGATGGGTTCAAGGTTGATGAGTTGAGGGTTAATGGGTTCAGGGTTCATGGGTTCAGGGTTCATGGGTTCAGGGTTCATGGGTTCATGGGTTCAGGGTTCAGGGTTCAGGGTTCAGGGTTCATGGCTTCATGGGTTCACGGGTTCATGGGTTCATGTGTTCAGTGTTCAGGATTCGTGGGTTCATGGTTTCAGGGTTCATGGGTTCAGGGTTCGTGGGTTCATAGGTTCAGGGTTCATGGGTTCAGGGTTCATGGGTTCAGGGTTCATGGGTTCAGGGTTCATGGTATTAGATTAATGGATTCAGGGTTCTTGGGTTCAGTGTTCGTGGGTTCAGGGTTCATGGGTTCATGGGTTCATGGGTTCATGGGTTCATGGGTTCAGAGTTCATGGGTTCAGGGTTCATGGGTTTAGATTAATGGATTTAGGATTCTTGGGTTCAGGGTTCATGGGTTTAGATTAATGGATTTAGGGTTCTTGGGTTCAGTGTTCATGGGTTCAGGGTTCATGGGTTCATGGGTTCATGGGTTTATGGGTTCAAGGGTTCATCGGGTCAGGGTTCATGGGTTAAGGGTTCATGAGTTCATGGGTTCATGGGTTTTGGGTACATGGGTTCATGGTTCATGGGTTCATGGTTCATGGATTCAGGGTTGATGGGTTCAGGGTTCACGGGTTCATGGTTCATGGGTTCAGCCTTCATGGGTTCAGGGGTCATGGGTTCAGGGTTCATGGGTTAAGGGTTCATGAGTTCATGGTTCATGGGTTCAGGGTTCATGGGTTCAGGGTTCACGGATTCAGGGTTCATGGGTTCAGGGTTCATGGGTTCAAGGTTCATGGCTTCATGGCTTCAGGGTTCATGGGTTCAGCGTTCATGGGTTCAGGGTTCAGGGTTAAGGGTTTAGGGTTCATAGGTTCATGGATTTACGGTTCAGAGTTCAGGGTTCAGGGTTCATGGGTTCAGGGTTCAGGATTCATGGGTTCAAGATTCATGGGTTCAAGGTTCATGGGTTCAGGTTTCAGGTTTGATGGGTTCAGTATTGATGGGTTCAGTATTGATGGGTTCAGTATTGATGGGTTCAGTATTGATGGTGTCAGAGTTGATGGGTTCAGGGTTGATGGGTTCAAGGTTGATGAGTTGAGGGTTAATGGGTTCAGGGTTGATGGGTTCAGGGTTGATGGTTTCAGGGTTGATGGTTTCAGGCTTGGTGGGTTCAGTGTTTATGGTTTCAGGGTTAAAGGGTTCAGGGTTCATGGGTTTCGGGTTCATGGGTTCAGGGTTCATGGGTTCAGGGTTGATGGGTTCATGGGCTCAGGGTTCACAGGTTCAGGGTTCATGGGTTGATGGGTTCAGGTTTCAGAGATCATGGGTTCAGGGTTCTGGGTTCAGGGTTCATGGTTCATGGGTTCAGGGTTGATGGGTTCATGGGCTCAAGGTTCACGGGTTCAGGGTTTATGGGTTCATGGGCTCAGGTTTCAGAGTTCATCGGTTAAGGGTTCTGGGTTCGTTGGTTCATGGGGTCATGGTTGATGAGTTCAGTGTTGATGGTTTCAGGGTTGATGGGTTCAGGGTTCATGGGTTCAGGGTTCATGGGTTCATGGGTACAGGGTTAATGGGTTCAACGTTCATGGGTCCATGGGTTCAGGGTTCATGGGTTCAGGGTTTATGGGTTCAGGGTTAATGGGTTCAGGGTTCATGGTATCAGGGTTCATGGGTTCAGGGTTCATGGGTTCATGGTTCATGGGTTCATGGTTCATGGATTCAGGGTTGATGGGTTCAGGGTTCACGGGTTCAGGGTTCATGGGTTCAGCGTTCATGGGTTCAAAATTCATGGGTTTAGTGTTCATGGGTTTTGGGTACATGGTTTCATGGGTTCAGGTTTCACGGGTTCAGGGTTCATGGCTTCAAGGTTCATGGGTTAATGGTTCATGGGTTCATGGTTCATGGGTTCAGGGTTCATGGGTTCAGTTTTCAGGGTTCAGTTTTCAGGGTTCAGGATTCAGGATTCATGGGTTAATGGGATCAGGGTTCATGGGTTCAGGGTTCATGGGTTCAGGGTTGATGGGTTCAGGGTTGATGGGTTCATGGGTTCAGGGTTCATGGGTTCGGGGTTCATGGGTTCATGGGTTCAGGTTTCATGGGTTCAGGGGTACTGGGTTCAGCGTTCATGGGTTCAGGGTTCATGGGTTCAGGGTTCATGGGTTCAGGGTTCATGGGTTCAGGGTTCATTGGTTCATTGGTCCAGGGTTAATGGGTTCAGGGTTCAGGGTTGAGGTTCATTGGTTAAGGGTTCGTGGGTTCAGGGTTCATGGGTTCCGGGTTGATGGATTCAGGGTTGATGGGCTAAAGGTTGATGAGTGCATGGTTGATGGGTTCAGGGTTCATGGATTCAGGTTTCATGGGTTCATGGGTTCATGGGTTCATGGGTTCGTGGGTTCATGGGTTCCGGGTTGATGGATTCAGGGTTGATGGGCTCAAGGTTGATGAGTGCATGGTTGATGGGTTCAGTGTTGATCGGTTCTGGGTTCATGGGTTCAGGGTTGATGGGTTCAGGGGTCAGGGTTCATTGGTTTATGGGTCTAGGGTTAATGGGTTCAGGGTTCAGGGTTAAGGTTCATTGGTTAAGGGTTCGTGGGTTCAGGGTTCATGGTTTCATGGGTTCAGGGTTAGTGGTTTGATGGGTTCAGGGTTCATGGGTTCATCGATTCATGGTTATTGGGTTCATGGGTTCATGGGTTCAGTGTTATTGGGTTCAGGGTTCATGTGTTCATTGTTTCATGGGTCCAGGGTTCATGGGTTCAGTGTTCATGGGTTCAGTGTTATTGGGTTCAGGGTTCATGTGTTCATTGGTTCATGGGTCCAGAGTTCATGGGTTCAATGTTCATGGGTTCAATGTTCACGCGTTCATGGGTTCATGGGTTCAGGGTTCATGGGTTCAGGGTTCATGGGTTCGGGGATCATAGGTTCAGGGGGTCATGGGTTCATGGGTAGGGTTCATGGGTTCAGAGTTGATGGGTTCAGCGTTCATGGTTTCAGGGTTCGTGGGTTCAGGGTTCATGGGTTCAGGGTTCATGGGTTCAGGGTTCATGGGTTCAGGGTTCATGGGTTCAGGGTTCATGGGTTCAGGGTTCATGGGTTCAGGGTTCATGGGTTCAGGGTTCATGGGTTCAGGGTTCATGGGTTCATGGGTTCAGGGTTCATGGGTTCAGGGTTCATGGGTTCAGGGTTCATGGGTTCAGGGTTCATGGGTTCAGGGTTCATGGGTTCAGGGTTCATGGGTTCAGGGTTCATGGGTTCATGGGTTCAGGGTTCATGGGTTCAGGGTTCATGGGTTCAGGGTTCACGGGTTCAGGGTTTATGGGTTCATGGGTTCAGGTTTCAGAGTTCATGGGTTCAGGGTTCTGGGTTTAGGGTTCATGGTTCATGGGTTCAATGTTCATGGATTCAGGGTTCAGGGTTCACTGTTTAGGGGTCATTGGTTCAGCGTTCATGGGTTCATGGGTGCATGGGTTCAGAGTTCATCGGTTAAGGGTTCTTGGTTCATTGGTTCATGGGGTCAGGGTTGATGAGTTCAGTGTTGATGGTTTCAGGGTTGATGGGTTCAGAGTTCATGGGTTCTAGGTTGATGATATGAGGGTTAATGAATTCATGGTAGATGGGTTCAGGGTTCATGGGTTCAGGGTTCATGGGTTCAGGGTTCATGGGTTCAGGGTTCATGGGTTCAGGGTTTATGGGTTCAGGGTTCATGGGTTCAGGGTTCATGGGTTCAGGGTTCATGGGTTCAGGGTTCATGGGTTCAGGGTTCATGGGTTCAGGGTTCATGGGTTCAGGGTTCATGGGTTCAGGGTTCATGGGTTCAGGGTTCATGGGTTCAGGGTTCATGGGTTCAGGGTTCATGGGTTCAGGGTTCATGGGTTCAGGTTTCATGGGTTCAGGGTTCATTGGTTCATGGGGTCAGGGTTGATGAGTTCAGTGTTGATGGTTTCAGGGTTGATGGGTTCAGAGTTCATGGGTTCTAGGTTGATGATATGAGGGTTAATGAATTCATGGTAGATGGGTTCAGGGTTCATGGGTTCAGGGTTGATAGATTCAAGGTTGATGAGTTTAAGGTTGATGGGTTCAGGGTTCATGGGTTTAGGGTTCATGGGTTCTTAGGTTCATGGGCTCAGGTATCATGGGTTTAGGGTTCATGGGTTCCGGGTTCATGGGATCAGGGTTCATGGGTTCATGGGTACAGGGTTAATGGGTTCAAGGGTTCATGGGTTGAGGGTTCATGGGTTCAGGGGTCATGGGTTCTGGGTTCAGAGTTATGGGTTTATTCGTTCATTGGTTCATGGTTTCAGGGTTCATGGATTCATGGGCTCAGGGATCATGGGTTTAGGATTCATGGGTTCCGGGTTCATGGGTTCAGGGTTCATGGGTTCATGGGTACAGGGTTAATGGGTTCAAGGTTCATGGGTCCATGGGGTCAGGGTTCATGGGTTCAGGGTTTATGGTATCAGGGTTCATGGGTTCAGGATTCATGGGTTCAGGGTTCATAAGCTCAGAGCTCTTGGGTTCAGGGTTCATGGGTTAAGGGTTCATGGGTTCAGGGTTCATGGGTTCAGGGTTCATGGGTTCAGGGTACATGGGTTTAGGCTTGATGGGTTCAGGGTTGATAGATTCAAGGTTGATGAGTTTAGGGTTGATGGGTTCAGGGTTCATGGGTTTAGGGTTCATGGGTTTAGGGTTCATGGGTTCATGGGTTCATGGGCTCAGGGATCATGGGTTTAGGGTTCATGGGTTCCGGGTTCATGGGTTTAGGGTTCATGGGTTCAGAGTTCGTGGGTTCAGGGTTCATGGATTCAGGGTTCATGGGTTCAGGGTTCAGAGTTATGCGTTCTTGGGTTAAGGGTTCATGGTTCATTGGTTCATGGGTCCAGGGTTCATGGGTTCAGGGTTCAGAATTATGGGTTCATTTGTGCAGTGGTTCATGGGTTCGTGGGCTCAGGGATCATGGGTTCATGGGTTCAGGGTTCATGAGTTCAAGGTTCATGGGTTCAGGGTTCATGGGTTCAGGGTTCATGGGTTCAGGGTTCATGGGTTCAGGGTTCATAGGTTCATGGATTCAGGGTTCATGGGTTCAGGGTTCATGGGTTCAGGGTTCATGGGTTCAGGATTCATGGGTTCAGGGTAAATGGGTTCAGGGTACATGGGTTTAGGCTTGATGGGTTCAGGGTTGATAGATTCAAGGTTGATGAGTTTAGGGTTGATGGGTTCAGGGTTGATGGGTTCAGGGTTGATGGTTTCAGGCTTGGTTGGTTCAGTGTTGATGGTTTCAGGTTTGATGGGTTCAGGGTTGATGGGATCAGGGTTCATGGGTTCAGGGTTCATGGGTTCATGGGTTCAGGGTTCATGGGTTCAGGGTTCATGGGTTCAGGGGTCATGGGTTCAAGGTTCATGGGTTAAGGGTTCATGAGTTCATGGGTTCATGGGTTTTGGGTACATGGGTTCATGGTTCATGGGTTCATGGTTCATGGATTCAGGATTGATGGGTTCAGGGTTCACGGGTTCACGGTTCATGGGTTCAGCGTTCATGGGTTCAGAATTCATGGGTTTAGTGTTCATGGGTTTTGGGTACATGGGTTCATGGGTTCAGGTTTCACGGGTTCAGGGTTGATGGGTACAGGGTTCATGGGTTCAGGGATAATAGGTTCAGGTGGTCATGGGTTCATGGGTAGGGTTCATGGGTTCAGGGATGATGGGTTCAGGGTTCACGGGTTCAGTGTTCATGGGTTCAGCGTTCATGGGTTCAGAATTCATGGGTGTAGTGTTCATGGGTTTTGGGTACATGGGTTCATGGGTTCAGGTTTCACGGGTTCAGGGTTCATGGCTTCAAGGTTCATAGGTTAATGGTTCATGGGTTCAAGATTCATGCGTTCAAGGTTCATGGGTTCAGGTTTCAGGGGTGATGGGTTCAGTGTTGATGGGTTCAGGGTTGATGGGTTCAGTCTTGATGGATTCAGAGTTTATGGGTTCAGGGTTGATGGGTTCAAGGTTGATGAGTTGAGGGTTAATGGGTTCAGGGTTGATTGGTTCAGGGTTGATGGGTTCAGTGTTGATGGTTTCGGGGGTTATGGTTTCAGGCTTGGTGGGTTCAGTGTTGATGGTTTCAGGGTTGATGGGTTCAGGGTTGATGGGTTCAGGGTTGATGGGTTAAGAGTTCATGGGTTCAGGGTTCAGGGTTCATGGGTTCAAGGTTCATGGATTCAGGGTTATTGGGTTCATGGGTTCTTGTGTTCAGTGTTATTGGGTTCATGTGTTCAGTGTTACTGGGTTCAGGGTTCATGAGTTCCAGGGTTCATGGGTTCAGGGTTCATGGGTTCGGGGTTCAGGGTTCAAGGGTTCATGGGTTCAGGGTTCAAGATTCATGGGTTCATGGGTTCAGGGTTCATGGGTTCAGTGTTGATGGTTTCAGAGTTGATGGGTTCAGGGTTGATAGATTCAAGGTTGATGAGTTTAGGGTTGATGGGTTCAGGGTTGACGGGTTCAGGGTTGATGGGTTCCGTGTTGATGGTTTCAGGGATCATGGGTTTAGGGTTCATGGGTTCCGGGTTCATGGGATCAGGGTTCATGGGTTCATGGGTACAGGGTTAATGGGTTCAAGGTTCATGGGTCCATGGGCTCAGGGATCATGGGTTCATGGGTTCAGGGTTCATGGGTTCACGGTTTATGGGTTCAAGATTCATGGGTTCAGGGTTCATGGGTTCAGGGTTCATGGGTTCAGGGTTCATGGGTTCATGGGTTCAGGGTTCATGGGTTCAGGGTTCATGGGTTCAGGGTTCATGGGTTCAGGGTTCATGGGTTCATGGGTTCAGGGTTCAGAGTTATGCGTTCTTGGGTTAAGGTTTCATGGTTCATTGGTTCATGGGTCCAGGGTTCATGGGTTCAGGGTTCAGAGTTATGGGTTCATTTGTCCAGTGGTTCATGGGTTCATGGGCTCAGGGATCATGGGTTCATGGGTTCAGGGTTCATGGGTTCAGGGTTTATGGGTTCATGGGTTATGGGTTCAGGGTTCATGAGTTCAAGGTTCATGGGTTCAGGGTTCATGGGTTCCGGGTTCATGGGTTCAGGGTTCATGGGTTCATGGGTACAGGGTTAATGGGTTCAAGGTTCATGGGTCCATGGGGTCAGGGTTCATGAGTTCAGGGTTTATGGTATCAGGGTTCATGGGTTCAGGATTCAAGGGTTCAAGGTCCATGGGTTCATGGGTTCAGGGTTCATGGGTTCATGGGTTCATGTGTTCATGGGTTCATGGGTTCAGGGTTCATGGATTCAGATTTCATGGGTTCATGGGTTCATGGGTTCATGGGTTCATGGGTTAATGGGTTCAGGGTTCTGGGTTCAGGGTTCATGGTTCATGGGTTCAGGGTTGATGGGTTCATGGGCTCAAGGTTCACGGGTTCAGGGTTTATGGGTTCATGGGCTCAGGTTTCAGAGTTCATGGGTTCAGGGTTCTGGGTTTAGGGTTCATGGTTCATGGGTTCAATGTTCATGGATTCAGGGTTCAGGGTTCACTGTTTAGTGGTCATTGGTTCAGCGTTCATGGGTTCATGGGTGCATGGGTTCAGAGTTCATCGGTTAAGGGTTCTGGGTTCATTGGTTCATGGGGTCATGGTTGATGAGTTCAGTGTTGATGCTTTCAGGGTTGATGGGTTCAGGGTTCATGGGTTCAGGGTTCATGGGTTCATGGGTACAGGGTTAATGGGTTCAACGTTCATGGGTCCATGGGTTCAGGGTTCATGGGTTCAGGGTTTATGGGTTCAGGGTTAATGGGTTCAGGGTTCATGGTATCAGGGTTCATGGGTTCAGGGTTCATGGGTTCAGGGTTCATGGGTTTAGATTAATGGATTTAGGGTTCTTGGGTTCAGGGTTCATGGGTTTAGATTAATGGATTTAGGGTTCTTGGGTTCAGTGTTCGTGGGTTCAGGGTTCATGGGTTCATGGGTCATGGGTTTATGGGTTCAAGGGTTCATGGGTTCATGGGTTCATGGGTTCACGGGTTCATGGGTTCAGGGTTAAGGATTCATGGGTTCAAGGGTTCAGGGTTCATGGGTTCAGGGTTCATGAGTTCAGGGTTCATGGGTTCAGGGTTCATGGGTTCAGTTTTCAGGGTTCAGTTTTCAGGGTTCAGGGTTCAGGATTGATGGGTTAATGGGTTCAGGGTTCATGGGTTCAGGGTTCATGGGTTCAGGGTACATGGGATCAGGGTTCATGGGTTCATGGGTTCAGGGTTCATGGGTTCAGGGTTCATGGGTTCGGGGTTCATGGGTTCATGGGATCAGGTTTCATGGGTTCAGGGTTCTCGGGTTGAGGGTTCATGGGTTCAGGGTTCATGGGTTCACGGTTCAGGGTTAAGGTTCATTGGTTAAGGGTTCGTGTGTTCAGGGTTCATGGGTTCCGGGTTGATGGATTCAGGGTTGATGGACTAAAGGTTGATGAGTGCATGGTTGATGGGTTCAGGGTTCATGGATTCAGGTTTCATGGGTTCATGGGTTCATGGGTTCATGGGTTCATGGGTTCCGGGTTGATGGATTCAGGGTTGATGGGCTCAAGGTTGATGAGTGCATGGTTGATTTGTTGAGGGTTGATCGGTTCTGGGTTCATGGGTTCAGGGTTGATGGGTTCAGGGTTCAGGGTTCATTGGTTCATGGGTCTAGGGTTAATGGGTTCAGGGTTCAGGGTTAAGGTTCATTGGTTAAGGGTTCGTGGGTTCAGGGTTCATTGTTTCATGGGTTCAGGGTTAGTGGTTTGATGGGTTCAGGGTTCATGGGTTCATCGATTCAGGGTTATTGGGTTCATGGGTTCATGGGTTCACGCGTTCATGGGTTCATGGGTTCAGGGTTCATGGGTTCGGGGATCATAGGTTCAGGGGGTCATGGGTTCATCGGTAGGGTTCATGGGTTCAGGGTCGATGGGTTCAGCGTTCATGGTTTCAGGGTTCATGAGTTCAGGGTTCATGGGTTTTGGGTTCATGGGTTCAGGGTTCATCGGTTCAGGGTTGATGGGTTCATGGGCTCAGGGTTTACAGGTTCAGCGTTCATGGGTTCATGGGTTCAGGTTTCAGAGTTCATGGGTTCAGGTTTCAGAGTTAATGGGATCAGGGTTCATGGGTTCAGGGTTGATGGGTTCAGGGTTGATGGGTTCATGGATTCAGGGTTCATGGGTTCGGGGTTCATGGGTTCATGGGTTCAGGTTTCATGGGTTCAGGGGTACTGGGTTCAGCGTTCATGGGTTCAGGGTTCATGGGTTCAGGGTTCATGGGTTCAGGGTTCATGGGTTCAGGGTTCATTGGTTCATTGGTCCAGGGTTAATGGGTTCAGGGTTCAGGGTTAAGGTTCATTGGTTAAGGGTTCGTGGGTTCAGGGTTCATGGGTTCCGGGTTGATGGATTCAGGGTTGATGGGCTAAAGGTTGATGAGTGCATGGTTGATGGGTTCAGGGTTCATGGATTCAGGTTTCATGGGTTCATGGGTTCATGGGTTCGTGGGTTCATGGGTTCCGGGTTGATGGATTCAGGGTTGATAGGCTCAAGGTTGATGAGTGCATGGTTGATGGGTTCAGTGTTGATCGGTTCTGGGTTCATGGGTTCAGGGTTGATGGGTTCAGGGTTCAGGGTTCATTGGTTTATGGGTCTAGGGTTAATGGGTTCAGGGTTCAGGGTTAAGGGTTCGTGGGTTCAGGGTTCATGGTTTCATGGGTTCAGGGTTCATGGGTTCAGGGTTCATGGATTCAGATTTCATGGGTTCATGGGTTCATGGGTTCATGGGTTCATGGGTTAATGGGTTCAGGGTTATTGTGTTCAGGGTTCGTGGGTTCATGGGTTCATCGGTTCAGGGTTATTGGGTTCAAGGTTCATGGGTTCAGGGTTGATGGGTTCAGGGTTCACGGGTTCAAGGTTCATGTGTTCAGGGTTCAGGGTTCAGGGTTCAGGGTTCATGGGTTCATGGATTCACGGTTCAGGGTTCAGGGTTCATGGGTTAAGGGTTCATGAGTTCATGGGTTCATGGGTTTTGGGTACATGGGTTCATGGTTCATGGGTTCATGGTTCATGGATTCAGGGTTGATGGGTTCAGGGTTCACGGGTTCATGGTTCATGGGTTCAACGTTCATGGGTTCAGGGGTCATGGGTTCAGGGTTCATGGGTTAAGGGTTCATGAGTTCATGGGTTCATGGGTTTTGGGTACATGGGTTCATGGTTCATGGGTTCATGGTTCATGGATTCAGGGTTGATGGGTTCAGGGTTCACGGGTTCAGGGTTCATGGGTTCAGCGTTCATGGGTTCAAAATTCATGGGTTTAGTGTTCATGGGTTTTGGGTACATGGTTTCATGGGTTCAGGTTTCACGGGTTCAGGGTTCATGGCTTCAAGGTTAATGGGTTAATGGTTCATGGGTTCATGGTTCATGGGTTCAGGGTTCATGGGTTCAGTTTTCAGGGTTCAGTTTTCAGGGTTCAGGATTCAGGATTCATGGGTTAATGGGATCAGGGTTCATGGGTTCAGGGTTCATGGGTTCAGGGTTCATGGGTTCATGGGTTCAGGGTTCATGGTTTCAGGGTTCATGGGTTTAGGGGTCATGGGTTCAGGGTTCATGGGTTAAGGGTTCATGAGTTCATGGGTTCATGGGTTTTGGGTACATGGGTTCATGGTTCATGGGTTCATGGTTCATGGATTCAGGGTTGATGGGTTCAGGGTTCACGGGTTCAGTGTTCATGGGTTCAGCGTTCATGGGTTCAGAATTCATGGGTGTAGTGTTCATGGGTTTTGGGTACATGGGTTCATGGGTTCAGGTTTCACGGGTTCAGGGTTCATGGCTTCAAGGTTCATAGGTTAATGGTTCATGGGTTCAAGATTCATGCGTTCAAGGTTCATGGGTTCAGGTTTCAGGGTTGATGGGTTCAGTGTTGATGGGTTCAGTGTTGATGGGTTCAGTCTTGATGGATTCAGAGTTGATGGGTTCAGGGTTGATGGGTTCAAGGTTGATGAGTTGAGGGTTAATGGGTTCAGGGTTCATGGGTTCAGGGTTCATGGGTTCAGGGTTCATGGATTCATGGGTTCAGGGTTCAGGGTTCAGGGTTCAGGGTTCAGGGTTCATGGCTTCATGGGTTCACGGGTTCATGGGTTCATGTGTTCAGTGTTCAGGATTCGTGGGTTCATGGTTTCAGGGTTCATGGGTTCAGGGTTCGTGGGTTCATAGGTTCAGGGTTCATGGGTTCAGGGTTCATGGGTTCAGGGTTCATGGGTTCAGGGTTCATGGTATTAGATTAATGGATTCAGGGTTCTTGGGTTCAGTGTTCGTGGGTTCAGGGTTCATGGGTTCATGGGTTCATGGGTTCATGGGTTCATGGGTTCAGAGTTCATGGGTTCAGGGTTCATGGGTTTAGATTAATGGATTTAGGGTTCTTGGGTTCAGGGTTCATGGGTTTAGATTAATGGATTTAGGGTTCTTGGGTTCAGTGTTCATGGGTTCAGGGTTCATGGGTTCATGGGTTCATGGGTTTATGGGTTCAAGGGTTCATCGGTTCAGGGTTCATGGGTTAAGGGTTCATGAGTTCATGGGTTCATGGGTTTTGGGTACATGGGTTCATGGTTCATGGGTTCATGGTTCATGGATTCAGGGTTGATGGGTTCAGGGTTCACGGGATCATGGTTCATGGGTTCAGCGTTCATGGGTTCAGGGGTCATGGGTTCAGGGTTCATGGGTTAAGGGTTCATGAGTTCATGGTTTATGGGTTCAGGGTTCATGGGTTCAGGGTTCATGGATTCAGGGTTCATGGGTTCAGGGTTCATGGCTTCAAGGTTCATGGCTTCATGGCTTCAGGGTTCATGGGTTCAGCGTTCATGGGTTCAGGGTTCAGGGTTAAGGGTTTAGGGTTCATAGGTTCATGGATTTACGGTTCAGAGTTCAGGGTTCAGGGTTCATGGGTTCAGGGTTCAGGATTCATGGGTTCAAGATTCATGGGTTCAAGGTTCATGGGTTCAGGTTTCAGGTTTGATGGGTTCAGTATTGATGGGTTCAGTATTGATGGGTTCAGTATTGATGGGTTCAGTATTGATGGGTTCAGTATTGATGGGTTCAGTATTGATGGGTTCAGTATTGATGGTGTCAGAGTTGATGGGTCAGGGTTGATGGGTTCAAGGTTGATGAGTTGAGGGTTAATGGGTTAAGGGTTGATGGGTTCAGGGTTGATGGTTTCAGGGTTGATGGTTTCAGGCTTGGTGGGTTCAGTGTTTATGGTTTCAGGGTTAAAGGGTTCAGGGTTCATGGGTTTCGGGTTCATGGGTTCAGGGTTCATGGGTTCAGGGTTGATGGGTTCATGGGCTCAGGGTTCACAGGTTCAGGGTTCATGGGTTGATGGATTCAGGTTTCAGAGATCATGGGTTCAGGGTTCTGGGTTCAGGGTTCATGGTTCATGGGTTCAGGGTTGATGGGTTCATGGGCTCAAGGTTCACGGGTTCAGGGTTTATGGGTTCATGGGCTCAGGTTTCAGAGTTCATGGGTTCAGGGTTCTGGGTTTAGGGTTCATGGTTCATGGGTTCAATGTTCATGGATTCAGGGTTCAGGGTTCACTGTTTAGTGGTCATTGGTTCAGCGTTCATGGGTTCATGGGTGCATGGGTTCAGAGTTCATCGGTTAAGGGTTCTGGGTTCATTGGTTCATGGGGTCATGGTTGATGAGTTCAGTGTTGATGCTTTCAGGGTTGATGGGTTCAGGGTTCATGGGTTCAGGGTTCATGGGTTCATGGGTACAGGGTTAATGGGTTCAACGTTCATGGGTCCATGGGTTCAGGGTTCATGGGTTCAGGGTTTATGGGTTCAGGGTTAATGGGTTCAGGGTTCATGGTATCAGGGTTCATGGGTTCAGGGTTCATGGGTTCAGGGTTCATGGGTTTAGATTAATGGATTTAGGGTTCTTGGGTTCAGGGTTCATGGGTTTAGATTAATGGATTTAGGGTTCTTGGGTTCAGTGTTCGTGGGTTCAGGGTTCATGGGTTCATGGGTTCATGGGTTCATGGGTTCACGGGTTCATGGGTTCAGGGTTAAGGATTCATGGGTTCAAGGGTTCAGGGTTCATGGGTTCAGGGTTCATGAGTTCAGGGTTCATGGGTTCAGGGTTCATGGGTTCAGTTTTCAGGGTTCAGTTTTCAGGGTTCAGGGTTCAGGATTGATGGGTTAATGGGTTCAGGGTTCATGGGTTCAGGGTTCATGGGTTCAGGGTACATGGGATCAGGGTTCATGGGTTCATGGGTTCAGGGTTCATGGGTTCAGGGTTCATGGGTTCGGGGTTCATGGGTTCATGGGATCAGGTTTCATGGGTTCAGGGTTCTCGGGTTGAGGGTTCATGGGTTCAGGGTTCATGGGTTCACGGTTCAGGGTTAAGGTTCATTGGTTAAGGGTTCGTGTGTTCAGGGTTCATGGGTTCCGGGTTGATGGATTCAGGGTTGATGGACTAAAGGTTGATGAGTGCATGGTTGATGGGTTCAGGGTTCATGGATTCAGGTTTCATGGGTTCATGGGTTCATGGGTTCATGGGTTCATGGGTTCCGGGTTGATGGATTCAGGGTTGATGGGCTCAAGGTTGATGAGTGCATGGTTGATTTGTTGAGGGTTGATCGGTTCTGGGTTCATGGGTTCAGGGTTGATGGGTTCAGGGTTCAGGGTTCATTGGTTCATGGGTCTAGGGTTAATGGGTTCAGGGTTCAGGGTTAAGGTTCATTGGTTAAGGGTTCGTGGGTTCAGGGTTCATTGTTTCATGGGTTCAGGGTTAGTGGTTTGATGGGTTCAGGGTTCATGGGTTCATCGATTCAGGGTTATTGGGTTCATGGGTTCATGGGTTCACGCGTTCATGGGTTCATGGGTTCAGGGTTCATGGGTTCGGGGATCATAGGTTCAGGGGGTCATGGGTTCATCGGTAGGGTTCATGGGTTCAGGGTCGATGGGTTCAGCGTTCATGGTTTCAGGGTTCATGAGTTCAGGGTTCATGGGTTTTGGGTTCATGGGTTCAGGGTTCATCGGTTCAGGGTTGATGGGTTCATGGGCTCAGGGTTTACAGGTTCAGCGTTCATGGGTTCATGGGTTCAGGTTTCAGAGTTCATGGGTTCAGGTTTCAGAGTTAATGGGATCAGGGTTCATGGGTTCAGGGTTGATGGGTTCAGGGTTGATGGGTTCATGGATTCAGGGTTCATGGGTTCGGGGTTCATGGGTTCATGGGTTCAGGTTTCATGGGTTCAGGGGTACTGGGTTCAGCGTTCATGGGTTCAGGGTTCATGGGTTCAGGGTTCATGGGTTCAGGGTTCATGGGTTCAGGGTTCATTGGTTCATTGGTCCAGGGTTAATGGGTTCAGGGTTCAGGGTTAAGGTTCATTGGTTAAGGGTTCGTGGGTTCAGGGTTCATGGGTTCCGGGTTGATGGATTCAGGGTTGATGGGCTAAAGGTTGATGAGTGCATGGTTGATGGGTTCAGGGTTCATGGATTCAGGTTTCATGGGTTCATGGGTTCATGGGTTCGTGGGTTCATGGGTTCCGGGTTGATGGATTCAGGGTTGATAGGCTCAAGGTTGATGAGTGCATGGTTGATGGGTTCAGTGTTGATCGGTTCTGGGTTCATGGGTTCAGGGTTGATGGGTTCAGGGTTCAGGGTTCATTGGTTTATGGGTCTAGGGTTAATGGGTTCAGGGTTCAGGGTTAAGGGTTCGTGGGTTCAGGGTTCATGGTTTCATGGGTTCAGGGTTAGTGGTTTGATGGGTTCAGGGTTCATGGGTTCATCGATTCAGGGTTATTGGTTCATGGGTTCATGGGTTCAGTGTTATTGGGTTCAGGGTTCATGTGTTCATTGTTTCATGGGTCCAGGGTTCATGGGTTCAGTGTTCATGGGTTCAGTGTTATTGGGTTCAGGGTTCATGTGTTCATTGGTTCATGGGTCCAGAGTTCATGGGTCCAGAGCTCATGGGTTCAGTGTTCATGGGTTCAATGTTCACGCGTTCATGGGTTCATGGGATCAGGGTTCATGGGTTCAGGTTACATGGGGTTAGGCTTGATGGGTTCAGGGTTCATAGATTCAAGGTTGATGAGTTTAAGGTTGATGGGTTCAGGGTTCATGGGTTTATGGGTTCAAGGGTTCATGGGTTCATGGGTTCATGTGTTCACGGGATCATGGGTTCAGGGTTAAGGATTCATGGGTTTTAGGGTTCAGGGTTCATGGATTCAGGGTTCATGAGTTCAGCGTTCATGGGTTCAGGGTTCATGGGTTCAGTTTTCAGGGTTCAGTTTTCAGGGTTCAGGGTTCAGGATTCATTGGTTACTGGGTTCAGGGTTCATGGGTTCAGGGTTCATGGGTTCAGGGTACATGGGATCAGGGTTCATGGGTTCATGGGTTCAGGGTTCATGGGTTCAGGGTTCATGGGTTCGGGGTTCATGGATTCATGGGATCAGGTTTCATGGGTTCAGGGTTCATGGGTTCAGGGTTCATGGGTTCATGGGTTCAAGGGTTCAGGGTTCATGGGTTCAGGGTTCAAGGGTTCAGGGTTCATGGTTCAGGATTGATGGGTTAATGGGTTCAGGGTTCATGGGTTCAGGGTTCATGGGTTCAGGGTACATGGGATCAGGGTTCATGGGTTCAGGGTTCATGGGTTCATGGGTTCGGGGTTCATGGGTTCATGGGATCAGGTTTCATGGGTTCAGGGTTCATGGGTTGAGGGTTCATGGGTTCAGGGTTCATGGGTTCACGGTTCAGGGTTAAGGTTCATTGGTTAAGGGTTCGTGTGTTCAGGGTTCATGGGTTCCGGGTTGATGGATTCAGGGTTGATGGACTAAAGGTTGATGAGTGCATGGTTGATGGGTTCAGGGTTCATGGATTCAGGTTTCATGGGTTCATGGGTTCATGGGTTCATGGGTTCATGGGTTCATGGGTTCCGGGTTGATGGATTCAGGGTTGATGGGCTCAAGGTTGATGAGTGCATGGTTGATGGGTTGAGGGTTGATCGGTTCTGGGTTCATGGGTTCAGGGTTCATTGGTTCATGGGTCTAGGGTTAATGTGTTCAGGGTTCATGGGTTCATCGATTCAGGGTTATTGGGTTCATGGGTTCATGGGTTCACGCGTTCATGGGTTCATGGGTTCAGGGTTCATGGGTTCGGGGATCATGGATTCATGGGATCAGGTTTCATGGGTTCAGGGTTCATGGGTTCAAGGGTTCAGGGTTCATGGGTTCAGGGTTCAAGGGTTCAGGGTTCATGGTTCAGGATTGATGGGTTAATGGGTTCAGGGTTCATGGGTTCAGGGTTCATGGGTTCAGGGTACATGGGATCAGGGTTCATGGGTTCATGGGTTCAGGGTTCATGGGTTCATGGGTTCGGGGTTCATGGGTTCATGGGATCAGGTTTCATGGGTTCAGGGTTCATGGGTTGAGGGTTCATGGGTTCAGGGTTCATGGGTTCACGGTTCAGGGTTAAGGTTCATTGGTTAAGGGTTCGTGTGTTCAGGGTTCATGGGTTCCGGGTTGATGGATTCAGGGTTGATGGACTAAAGGTTGATGAGTGCATGGTTGATGGGTTCAGGGTTCATGGATTCAGGTTTCATGGGTTCAAGGGTTCATGGGTTCATGGGTTCATGTGTTCACGGGATCATGGGTTCAGGGTTAAGGATTCATGGGTTTTAGGGTTCAGGGTTCATGGATTCAGGGTTCATGAGTTCAGCGTTCATGGGTTCAGGGTTCATGGGTTCAGTTTTCAGGGTTCAGTTTTCAGGGTTCAGGGTTCAGGATTCATTGGTTACTGGGTTCAGGGTTCATGGGTTCAGGGTTCATGGGTTCAGGGTACATGGGATCAGGGTTCATGGGTTCATGGGTTCAGGGTTCATGGGTTCAGGGTTCATGGGTTCGGGGTTCATGGATTCATGGGATCAGGTTTCATGGGTTCAGGGTTCATGGGTTCAGGGTTCAGGGTTCATGGGTTCATGGGTTCAAGGGTTCAGGGTTCATGGGTTCAGGGTTCAAGGGTTCAGGGTTCATGGTTCAGGATTGATGGGTTAATGGGTTCAGGGTTCATGGGTTCAGGGTTCATGGGTTCAGGGTTCATGGGTTCAGGGTACATGGGATCAGGGTTCATGGGTTCATGGGTTCAGGGTTCATGGGTTCATGGGTTCGGGGTTCATGGGTTCATGGGATCAGGTTTCATGGGTTCAGGGTTCATGGGTTGAGGGTTCATGGGTTCAGGGTTCATGGGTTCACGGTTCAGGGTTAAGGTTCATTGGTTAAGGGTTCGTGTGTTCAGGGTTCATGGGTTCCGGGTTGATGGATTCAGGGTTGATGGACTAAAGGTTGATGAGTGCATGGTTGATGGGTTCAGGGTTCATGGATTCAGGTTTCATGGGTTCATGGGTTCATGGGTTCATGGGTTCATGGGTTCATGGGTTCCGGGTTGATGGATTCAGGGTTGATGGGCTCAAGGTTGATGAGTGCATGGTTGATGGGTTGAGGGTTGATCGGTTCTGGGTTCATGGGTTCAGGGTTGATGGGTTCAGGGTTCAGGGTTCATTGGTTCATGGGTCTAGGGTTAATGTGTTCAGGGTTCATGGGTTCATCGATTCAGGGTTATTGGGTTCATGGGTTCATGGGTTCACGCGTTCATGGGTTCATGGGTTCAGGGTTCATGGGTTCGGGGATCATAGGTTCAGGGGGTCATGGGTTCATCGGTAGGGTTCATGGGTTCAGGGTCGATGGGTTCAGCGTTCATGGTTTCAGGGTTCATGAGTTCAGGGTTCATGGGTTTTGGGTTCATGGGTTCAGGGTTCATCGGTTCAGGGTTGATGGGTTCATGGGCTCAGGGTTTACAGGTTCAGCGTTCATGGGTTCATGGGTTCAGGTTTCAGAGTTCATGGGTTCAGGTTTCAGAGTTCATGGGTTCAGGGTTCATGGGTTCAGGGTTGATGGGTTCAGGGTTGATGGGTTCATGGGTTCAGGGTTCATGGGTTCGGGGTTCATGGGTTCATGGGTTCAGGTTTCATGGGTTCAGGGGTACTGGGTTCAGCGTTCATGGGTTCAGGGTTCATGGGTTCAGGGTTCTTGGGTTCAGGGTTCATGGGTTCAGGGTTCATTGGTTCATTGGTCCAGGGTTAATGGGTTCAGGGTTCAGGGTTAAGGTTCATTGGTTAAGGGTTCGTGGGTTCAGGGTTCATGGGTTCCGGGTTGATGGATTCAGGGTTGATGGGCTAAAGGTTGATGAGTGCATGGTTGATGGGTTCAGGGTTCATGGATTCAGGTTTCATGGGTTCATGGGTTCAAGGGTTCATGGGTTCGTGGGTTCATGGGTTCCGGGTTGATGGATTCAGGGTTGATGGACTCAAGGTTGATGAGTGCATGGTTGATGGGTTCAGTGTTGATCGGTTCTGGGTTCATGGGTTCAGGGTTGATGGGTTCAGGGTTCAGGGTTCATTGGTTTATGGGTCTAGGGTTAATGGGTTCAGGGTTCAGGGTTAAGGTTCATTGGTTAAGGGTTCGTGGGTTCAGGGTTCATGGTTTCATGGGTTCAGGGTTAGTGGTTTGATGGGTTCAGGGTTCATGGGTTCATCGATTCAGGGTTATTGGGTTCATGGGTTCATGGGTTCAGTGTTATTGGGTTCAGGGTTCATGTGTTCATTGTTTCATGGGTCCAGGGTTCATGGGTTCAGTGTTCATGGGTTCAGTGTTATTGGGTTCATTGGTTCATGGGTCCAGAGTTCATGGGTTCAGTGTTCATGGGTTCAATGTTCACGCGTTCATGGGTTCATGGGTTCAGGGTTCATGGGTTCAGGGTTCATGGGTTCGGGGATCATAGGTTCAGGGGGTCATGGGTTCATGGGTAGAGTTCATGGGTTCAGAGTTGATGGGTTCAGCGTTCATGGTTTCAGGGTTCATGGGTTCAGGGTTCATGGGTTTCGGGTTCATGGGTTCAGGGTTCATGGGTTCAGGGTTGATGGGTTCATGGGCTCAGGGTTCACAGGTTCAGGGTTCATGGGTTGATGGGTTCAGGTTTCAGAGATCATGGGTTCAGGGTTCTGGGTTCAGGGTTCATGGTTCATGGGTTCAGGGTTGATGGGTTCATGGGCTCAGGGTTCACGGGTTCAGGGTTTATGGGTTCATGGGCTCAGGTTTCAGAGTTCATGGGTTCAGGGTTCTGGGTTTAGGGTTCAGTGTTCATGGGTTCAATGTTCACGCGTTCATGGGTTCATGGGTTTAGGGGTCATTGGTTCAGCGTTCATGGGTTCAAGGGTGCATGGGTTCAGAGTTCATCGGTTAAGGGTTCTGGGTTCATTGGTTCATGGGGTCATGGTTGATGAGTTCAGTGTTGATGGTTTCAGGGTTGATGGGTTCAGAGTTCATGGGTTCTAGGTTGATGATATGAGGGTTAATGAATTCAGGGTTCATGGGTTCAGGGTTCATGGGTTCAGGGTTCATGGGTTCAGGGTTCATGGGTTCAGGGTTCATGGGTTCAGGGTTCATGGGTTCAGGGTTCATGGGTTCAGGGTTCATGGGTTCAGGGTTCATGGGTTCAGGGTTCATGGGTTCAGGGTTCATGGGTTCAGGGTTCATGGGTTCAGGGTTCATGGGTTCAGGGTTCATGGGTTCAGGGTTAATGGGTTCAGGGTTCATGGGTTCAGGGTTCATGGGTTCAGGGTTCATGGGTTCAGGGTTCATGGGTTCAGGGTTCATGGGTTCATGGGATCAGGGTTCATGGGTTCAGGTTTCATGGGTTCAGGGTACATGGGTTTAGGCTTGATGGGTTCAGGGTTGATAGATTCAAGGTTGATGAGTTTAAGGTTGATGGGTTCAGGGTTCATGGGTTGATGGGTTCAGGTTTCAGAGTTCATGGGTTCAGGGTTCTGGGTTCAGGGTTCATGGTTCATGGGTTCAGGGTTGATGGGTTCAGGGTTCAGGGTTCATTGGTTTATGGGTCTAGGGTTAATGGGTTCAGGGTTCAGGGTTAAGGTTCATTGGTTAAGGGTTCGTGGGTTCAGGGTTCATGGTTTCATGGGTTCAGGGTTAGTGGTTTGATGGGTTCAGGGTTCATGGGTTCATCGATTCAGGGTTATTGGGTTCATGGGTTCATGGGTTCAGTGTTATTGGGTTCAGGGTTCATGTGTTCATTGTTTCATGGGTCCAGGGTTCATGGGTTCAGTGTTCATGGGTTCAGTGTTATTGGGTTCAGGGTTCATGTGTTCATTGGTTCATGGGTCCAGAGTTCATGGGTTCAGTGTTCATGGGTTCAATGTTCACGCGTTCATGGGTTCATGGGTTCAGGGTTCATGGGTTCAGGGTTCATGGGTTCGGGGATCATAGGTTCAGGGGGTCATGGGTTCATGGGTAGAGTTCATGGGTTCAGAGTTGATGGGTTCAGCGTTCATGGTTTCAGGGTTCATGGGTTCAGGGTTCATGGGTTTCGGGTTCATGGGTTCAGGGTTCATGGGTTCAGGGTTGATGGGTTCATGGGCTCAGGGTTCACAGGTTCAGGGTTCATGGGTTGATGGGTTCAGGTTTCAGAGATCATGGGTTCAGGATTCTGGGTTCAGGGTTCATGGTTCATGGGTTCAGGGTTGATGGGTTCATGGGCTCAGGGTTCACGGGTTCAGGGTTTATGCGTTCATGGGCTCAGGTTTCAGAGTTCATGGGTTCAGGGTTCTGGGTTTAGGGTTCATGGTTCATGGGTTCAATGTTCATGGATTCAGGGTTCAGGGTTCACTGTTTAGGGGTCATTGGTTCAGCGTTCATGGGTTCAAGGGTGCATGGGTTCAGAGTTCATCGGTTAAGGGTTCTGGGTTCATTGGTTCATGGGGTCATGGTTGATGAGTTCAGTGTTGATGGTTTCAGGGTTGATGGGTTCAGAGTTCATGGGTTCTAGGTTGATGATATGAGGGTTAATGAATTCAGGGTTCATGGGTTCAGGGTTCATGGGTTCAGGGTTCATGGGTTCAGGGTTCATGGGTTCAGGGTTCATGGGTTCAGGGTTCATGGGTTCAGGGTTCATGGGTTCAGGGTTCATGGGTTCAGGGTTCATGGGTTCAGGGTTCATGGGTTCAGGGTTCATGGGTTCAGGGTTAATGGGTTCAGGGTTCATGGGTTCAGGGTTCATGGGTTCAGGGTTCATGGGTTCAGGGTTCATGGGTTCAGGGTTCATGGGTTCAGGGTTCATGGGTTCATGGGATCAGGGTTCATGGGTTCAGGTTTCATGGGTTCAGGGTACATGGGTTTAGGCTTGATGGGTTCAGGGTTGATAGATTCAAGGTTGATGAGTTTAAGGTTGATGGGTTCAGGGTTCATGGGTTGATGGGTTCAGGTTTCAGAGTTCATGGGTTCAGGGTTCTGGGTTCAGGGTTCATGGTTCATGGGTTCAGGGTTGATGGGTTCATGGGCTCAGGGTTCACGGGTTCAGGGTTTATGGGTTCATGGGTTCAGGTTTCAGAGTTCATGGGTTCAGGGTTCTGGGTTTAGGGTTCATGGTTCATGGGTTCAATGTTCATGGATTCAGGGTTCAGGGTTCACTGTTTAGGGGTCATTGGTTCAGCGTTCATGGGTTCATGGGTGCATGGGTTCAGAGTTCATCGGTTAAGGGTTCTTGGTTCATTGGTTCATGGGGTCAGGGTTGATGAGTTCAGTGTTGATGGTTTCAGGGTTGATGGGTTCAGAGTTCATGGGTTCTAGGTTGATGATATGAGGGATAATGAATTCATGGTAGATGGGTTCAGGGTTCATGGGTTCAGGGTTCATGGGTTCAGGGTTGATAGATTCAAGGTTGATGAGTTTAAGGTTGATGGGTTCAGGGTTAATGGGTTTAGGGTTCATGGGTTCTGGGTTCAGAGTTATGGGTTCATTCGTTCATTGGTTCATGGTTTCAGGGTTCATGGGTTCATGGGCTCAGGGATCATGGGTTTAGGATTCATGGGTTCCGGGTTCATGGGTTCAGGGTTCATGGGTTCATGGGTACAGGGTTAATGGGTTCAAGGTTCATGGGTCCATGGGGTCAGGGTTCATGGGTTCAGGGTTTATGGTATCAGGGTTCATGGGTTCAGGATTCATGGGCTCAGGGATCATGGGTTTAGGGTTCATGGGTTCCGGGTTCATGGGATCAGGGTTCATGGGTTCATGGGTACAGGGTTAATGGGTTCATGGGTTCATGGGTTGAGGGTTCATGGGTTCAGGGTTCATGGGTTCTGGGTTCAGAGTTATGGGTTCATTCGTTCATTGGTTCATGGTTTCAGGGTTCATGGGTTCATGGGCTCAGGGATCATGGGTTTAGGATTCATGGGTTCCGGGTTCATGGGTTCAGGGTTCATGGGTTCATGGGTACAGGGTTAATGGGTTCAAGGTTCATGGGTCCATGGGGTCAGGGTTCATGGGTTCAGGGTTTATGGTATCAGGGTTCATGGGTTCAGGATTCATGGGTTCAAGGTCCATGGGTTCAGGGTTCATGGGTTCATGGGTTCATGGGTTCAGGGTTCATGGGTTCAGGGTTCATAAGTTCAGAGTTCTTGGGTTCAGAGTTCATGGATTCAGGGTTCATGGGTTCAGGGTTCAGAGTTATGCGTTCTTGGGTTAAGGTTTCATGGTTCATTGGTTCATGGGTCCAGGGTTCATGGGTTCAGGGTTCAGAGTTATGGGTTCATTTGTCCAGTGGTTCATGGGTTCATGGGCTCAGGGATCATGGGTTCATGGGTTCAGGGTTCATGGGTTCAGGGTTCATGGGTTCGGGGTTCATGGGTTCATGGGATCAGGTTTCATGGGTTCAAGGTTCATGGGTTGAGGGTTCATGGGTTCAGGGTTCATGGGTTCACGGTTCAGGGATAAGGTTCATTGGTTAAGGGTTCGTGTGTTCAGGGTTCATGGGTTCCGGGTTGATGGATTCAGGGTTGATGGACTAAAGGTTGATGAGTGCATGGTTGATGGGTTGAGGGTTGATCGGTTCTGGGTTCATGGGTTCAGGGTTGATGGGTTCAGGGTTCAGGGTTCATTGGTTCATGGGTCTAGGGTTAATGGGTTCAGGGTTCAGGGTTAAGGTTCATTGGTTAAGGGTTCGTGGGTTCAGGGTTCATTGTTTCATGGGTTCAGGGTTAGTGGTTTGATGGGTTCAGGGTTCATGGGTTCATCGATTCAGGGTTATTGGGTTCATGGGTTCATGGGTTCACGCGTTCATGGGTTCATGGGTTCAGGGTTCATGGGTTCGGGGATCATAGGTTCAGGGGGTCATGGGTTCATCGGTAGGGTTCATGGGTTCAGGGTCGATGGGTTCAGCGTTCATGGTTTCAGGGTTCATGAGTTCAGGGTTCATGGGTTTTGGGTTCATGGGTTCAGGGTTCATCGGTTCAGGGTTGATGGGTTCATGGGCTCAGGGTTTACAGGTTCAGCGTTCATGGGTTCATGGGTTCAGGTTTCAGAGTTCATGGGTTCAGGTTTCAGAGTTCATGGGTTCAGGGTTCATGGGTTCAGGGTTGATGGGTTCAGGGTTGATGGGTTCATGGATTCAGGGTTCATGGGTTCGGGGTTCATGGGTTCATGGGTTCAGGTTTCATGGGTTCAGGGGTACTGGGTTCAGCGTTCATGGGTTCAGGGTTCATGGGTTCAGGGTTCATGGGTTCAGGGTTCATGGGTTCAGGGTTCATGGGTTCAGGGTTCATTGGTTCATTGGTCCAGGGTTAATGGGTTCAGGGTTCAGGGTTAAGGTTCATTGGTTAAGGGTTCATGGGTTCAGGGTTCATGGGTTCCGGGTTGATGGATTCAGGGTTGATGGGCTAAAGGTTGATGAGTGCATGGTTGATGGGTTCAGGGTTCATGGATTCAGGTTTCATGGGTTTATGGGTTCATGGGTTCAGGTTTCAGAGTTCATGGGTTCAGGGTTCTGGGGTTCAGGGTTCTGGGTTGATGGATTCAGGGTTGATGGGCTCAAGGTTGATGAGTGCATGGTTGATGGGTTCAGTGTTGATCGGTTCTGGGTTCATGGGTTCAGGGTTCATGGGTTCAGGGTTCACGGTTCATTGGTTTATGGGTCTAGGGTTAATGGGTTCAGGGTTCATGGGTTCAGGGTTCATGGGTTCAGGGTTCATGGGTTCAGGGTTCATGGGTTCAGGGTTCATGGGTTCAGGGTTCATGGGTTCAGGGTTCATGGGTTCAGGGTTCATGGGTTCAGGGTTCATGGGTTCAGGGTTCATGGGTTCAGGGTTCATGGGTTCAGGGTTCATGGGTTCAGGGTTCATGGGTTCAGGGTTCATGGGTTCAGGGTTCATGGGTTCAGGGTTCATGGGTTCAGGGTTCATGGGTTCAGGGTTCATGGGTTCAGGGTTCATGGGTTCAGGGTTCATGGGTTCAGTGTTCAAGGGTTCATGGGATCAGGGTTCATGGGTTCAGGTTTCATGGGTTCAGGGTACATGGGTTTAGGCTTGATGGGTTCAGGGTTGATAGATTCAAGGTTGATGAGTTTAAGGTTGATGGGTTCAGGGTTCATGGGTTGATGGGTTCAGGTTTCAGAGTTCATGGGTTCAGGGTTCTGGGTTCAGGGTTCATGGTTCATGGGTTCAGGGTTGATGGGTTCATGGGCTCAGGGTTCACGGGTTCAGGGTTTATGGGTTCATGGGTTCAGGTTTCAGAGTTCGTGGGTTCATGGGTTCCGGGTTGATGGATTCAGGGTTGATGGGCTCAAGGTTGATGAGTGCATGGTTGATGGGTTCAGTGTTGATCGGTTCTGGGTTCATGGGTTCAGGGTTCATGGGTTCAGGGTTCACGGTTCATTGGTTTATGGGTCTAGGGTTAATGGGTTCAGGGTTCAGGGTTAAGGTTCATTGGTTAAGGGTTCGTGGGTTCAGGGTTCATGGTTTCATGGGTTCAGGGTTAGTGGTTTGATGGGTTCAGGGTTCATGGGTTCATCGATTCAGGGTTATTGGGTTCATGGGTTCATGGGTTCAGTGTTATTGGGTTCAGGGTTCATGTGTTCATTGTTTCATGGGTCCAGGGTTCATGGGTTCAGTGTTCATGGGTTCAGCGTTATTGGGTTCAGGGTTCATGTGTTCATTGGTTCATGGGTCCAGAGTTCAAGGGTTCAGTGTTCATGGGTTCAGGGTTCATGGGTTCAGGGTTCATTGGTTCATTGGTCCAGGGTTAATGGGTTCAGGGTTCAGGGTTAAGGTTCATTGGTTAAGGGTTCGTGGGTTCAGGGTTCATGGGTTCCGGGTTGATGGATTCAGGGTTGATGGGCTAAAGGTTGATGAGTGCATGGTTGATGGGTTCAGGGTTCATGGATTCAGGTTTCATGGGTTCATGGGTTCATGGGTTCATGGGTTCGTGGGTTCATGGGTTCCGGGTTGGTGGATTCAGGGTTGATGGGCTCAAGGTTGATGAGTGCATGGTTGATGGGTTCAGTGTTGATCGGTTCTGGGTTCATGGGTTCAGGGTTGATGGGTTCAGGGTTCAGGGTTCATTGGTTTATGGGTCTAGGGTTAATGGGTTCAGGGTTCAGGGTTAAGGTTCATTGGTTAAGGGTTCGTGGGTTCAGGGTTCATGGTTTCATGGGTTCAGGGTTAGTGGTTTGATGGGTTCAGGGTTCATGGGTTCATCGATTCAGGGTTATTGGGTTCATGGGTTCATGGGTTCAGTGTTATTGGGTTCAGGGTTCATGTGTTCATTGTTTCATGGGTCCAGGGTTCATGGGTTCAGTGTTCATGGGTTCAGTGTTATTGGGTTCAGGGTTCATGTGTTCATTGGTTCATGGGTCCAGAGTTCATGGGTTCAGTGTTCATGGGTTCAATGTTCACGCGTTCATGGGTTCATGGGTTCAGGGTTCATGGGTTCAGGGTTCATGGGTTCGGGGATCATAGGTTCAGGGGGTCATGGGTTCATGGGTAGGGTTCATGGGTTCAGAGTTGATGGGTTCAGCGTTCATGGTTTCAGGGTTCATGGGTTCAGGGTTCATGGGTTTCGGGTTCATGGGTTCAGGGTTCATGGGTTCAGGGTTGATGGGTTCATGGGCTCAGGGTTCACAGGTTCAGGGTTCATGGGTTGATGGGTTCAGGTTTCAGAGATCATGGGTTCAGGGTTCTGGGTTCAGGGTTCATGGTTCATGGGTTCAGGGTTGATGGGTTCATGGGCTCAGGGTTCACGGGTTCAGGGTTTATGGGTTCATGGGCTCAGGTTTCAGAGTTCATGGGTTCAGGGTTCTGGGTTTAGGGTTCATGGTTCATGGGTTCAATGTTCATGGATTCAGGGTTCAGGGTTCACTGTTTAGGGGTCATTGGTTCAGCGTTCATGGGTTCATGGGTGCATGGGTTCAGAGTTCATCGGTTAAGGGTTCTGGGTTCATTGGTTCATGGGGTCATGGTTGATGAGTTCAGTGTTGATGGTTTCAGGGTTGATGGGTTCAGAGTTCATGGGTTCTAGGTTGATGATATGAGGGTTAATGAATTCATGGTAGATGGGTTCAGGGTTCATGGGTTCAGGGTTCATGGGTTCAGGGTTCATGGGTTCAGGGTTCATGGGTTCAGGGTTCATGGGTTCAGGGTTCATGGGTTCAGGGTTCATGGGTTCAGGGTTCATGGGTTCAGGGTTCATGGGTTCAGGGTTCATGGGTTCAGGGTTCATGGGTTCAGGGTTCATGGGTTCAGGGTTCATGGGTTCAGGGTTCATGGGTTCAGGGTTCATGGGTTCAGGGTTCATGGGTTCAGGGTTCATGGGTTCAGGGTTCATGGGTTCAGGGTTCATGGGTTCAGGGTTCATGGGTTCAGGGTTCATGGGTTCAGGGTTCATGGGTTCAGGGTTCATGGGTTCAGGGTTCATGGGTTCAGGGTTCATGGGTTCAGGGTTCATGGGTTCAGGGTTCATGGGTTCAGGGTTCATGGGTTCAGGGTTCATGGGTTCAGGGTTCATGGGTTCAGGGTTCATGGGTTCAGGGTTCATGGGTTCAGGGTTCATGGGTTCAGGGTTCATGGGTTCAGGGTTCATGGGTTCAGGGTTCATGGGTTCAGGGTTCATGGGTTCAGGGTTCATGGGTTCAGGGTTCATGGGTTCAGGGTTCATGGGTTCAGGGTTCATGGGTTCAGGGTTCATGGGTTCAGGGTTCATGGGTTCAGGGTTCATGGGTTCAGGGTTCATGGGTTCAGGGTTCATGGGTTCAGTGTTCAAGGGTTCATGGGATCAGGGTTCATGGGTTCAGGTTTCATGGGTTCAGGGTACATGGGTTTAGGCTTGATGGGTTCAGGGTTGATAGATTCAAGGTTGATGAGTTTAAGGTTGATGGGTTCAGGGTTCATGGGTTGATGGGTTCAGGTTTCAGAGTTCATGGGTTCAGGGTTCTGGGTTCAGGGTTCATGGTTCATGGGTTCAGGGTTGATGGGTTCATGGGCTCAGGGTTCACGGGTTCAGGGTTTATGGGTTCATGGGTTCAGGTTTCAGAGTTCATGGGTTCAGGGTTCTGGGTTTAGGGTTCATGGTTCATGGGTTCAATGTTCATGGATTCAGGGTTCAGGGTTCACTGTTTAGGGGTCATTGGTTCAGCGTTCATGGGTTCATGGGTTCAGAGTTCATCGGTTAAGGGTTCTTGGTTCATTGGTTCATGGGGTCAGGGTTGATGAGTTCAGTGTTGATGGTTTCAGGGTTGATGGGTTCAGAGTTCATGGGTTCTAGGTTGATGATATGAGGGTTAATGAATTCAGGGTTCATGGGTTCAGGGTTCATGGGTTCAGGGTTCATGGGTTCAGGGTTCATGGGTTCAGGGTTCATGGGTTCAGGGTTCATGGGTTCAGGGTTCATGGGTTCAGGGTTCATGGGTTCAGGGTTCATGGGTTCAGGGTTCATGGGTTCAGGGTTCATGGGTTCAGGGTTCATGGGTTCAGGGTTCATGGGTTCAGGGTTCATGGGTTCAGGGTTCATGGGTTCAGGGTTCATGGGTTCAGGGTTCATGGGTTCAGGGTTCATGGGTTCATGGGTTCAGGGTTCATGGGTTCAGGGTTCATGGGCTCAGGGTTCACGGGTTCAGGGTTTATGGGTTCATGGGTTCAGGTTTCAGAGTTCATGGGTTCAGGGTTCTGGGTTTAGGGTTCAATGTTCATGGATTCAGGGTTCAGGGTTCACTGTTTAGGGGTCATTGGTTCAGCGTTCATGGGTTCATGGGTTCAGAGTTCATCGGTTAAGGGTTCGTGGTTCATTGGTTCATGGGGTCAGGGTTGATGAGTTCAGTGTTGATGGTTTCAGGGTTGATGGGTTCAGAGTTCATGGGTTCTAGGTTGATGATATGAGGGTTAATGAATTCAGGGTTCATGGGTTCAGGGTTCATGGGTTCAGGGTTCATGGGTTCAGGGTTCATGGGTTCAGGGTTCATGGGTTCAGGGTTCATGGGTTCAGGGTTCATGGGTTCAGGGTTCATGGGTTCAGGGTTCATGGGTTCAGGGTTCATGGGTTCAGGGTTCATGGGTTCAGGGTTCATGGGTTCAGGGTTCTTGGGTTCAGGGTTCGTGGGTTCAGGGTTCATGGGTTCAGGGTTCGTGGGTTCAGGGTTCATGGGTTCAGGGTTCGTGGGTTCAGGGTTCATGGGTTCAGGGTTCATGGGTTCAGGGTTCATGGGTTCAGGGTTCATGGGTTCAGGGTTCATGGGTTCAGGGTTCATGGGTTCAGGGTTCATGGGTTCAGGGTTCATGGGTTCAGGGTTCATGGGTTCAGGGTTCATGGGTTCAGGGTTCATGGGTTCAGGGTTCATGGGTTCAGGGTTCATGGGTTCAGGGTTCATGGGTTCAGGGTTCATGGGTTCAGGGTTCATGGGTTCAGGGTTCATGGGTTCAGGGTTCATGGGTTCAGGGTTCATGGGTTCAGGGTTCATGGGTTCAGGGTTCATGGGTTCAGGGTTCATGGGTTCAGGGTTCATGGGTTCAGGGTTCATGGGTTCAGGGTTCATGGGTTCAGGGTTCATGGGTTCAGGGTTCATGGGTTCAGGGTTCATGGGTTCAGGGTTCATGGGTTCAGGGTTCATGGGTTCAGGGTTCATGGGTTCAGGGTTCATGGGTTCAGGGTTCATGGGTTCAGGGTTCATGGGTTCAGGGTTCATGGGTTCAGGGTTCATGGGTTCAGGGTTCATGGGTTCAGGGTTCATGGGTTCAGGGTTCATGGGTTCAGGGTTCATGGGTTCAGGGTTCATGGGTTCAGGGTTCATGGGTTCAGGGTTCATGGGTTCAGGGTTCATGGGTTCAGGGTTCATGGGTTCAGGGTTCATGGGTTCAGGGTTCATGGGTTCAGGGTTCATGGGTTCAGGGTTCATGGGTTCAGGGTTCATGGGTTCAGGGTTCATGGGTTCAGGGTTCATGGGTTCAGGGTTCATGGGTTCAGGGTTCATGGGTTCAGGGTTCATGGGTTCAGGGTTCATGGGTTCAGGGTTCATGGGTTCAGGGTTCATGGGTTCAGGGTTCATGGGTTCAGGGTTCATGGGTTCAGGGTTCATGGGTTCAGGGTTCATGGGTTCAGGGTTCATGGGTTCAGGGTTCATGGGTTCAGGGTTCATGGGTTCAGGGTTCATGGGTTCAGGGTTCATGGGTTCAGGGTTCATGGGTTCAGGGTTCATGGGTTCAGGGTTCATGGGTTCAGGGTTCATGGGTTCAGGGTTCATGGGTTCAGGGTTCATGGGTTCAGGGTTCATGGGTTCATGGGTTCAGGGTTCATGGGTTCAGGGTTCATGGGTTCAGGGTTCATGGGTTCAGGGTTCATGGGTTCAGGGTTCATGGGTTCAGGGTTCATGGGTTCAGGGTCCATGGGTTCAGGGTTCATGGGTTCAGGGTTCATGGGTTCAGGGTTCATGGGTTCAGGGTTCATGGGTTCAGGGTTCATGGGTTCAGGGTTCATGGGTTCAGGGTCCATGGGTTCAGGGTTCATGGGTTCAGGGTTCATGGGTTCAGGGTTCATGGGTTCAGGGTTCATGGGTTCAGGGTTCATGGGTTCAGGGTTCATGGGTTCAGGGTTCATGGGTTCAGGGTTCATGGGTTCAGGGTTCATGGGTTCAGGGTTCATGGGTTCAGGGTTCATGGGTTCAGGGTTCATGGGTTCAGGGTTCATGGGTTCAGGGTTCATGGGTTCAGGGTTCATGGGTTCAGGGTTCATGGGTTCAGGGTTCATGGGTTCAGGGTTCATGGGTTCAGGGTTCATGGGTTCAGGGTTCATGGGTTCAGGGTTCATGGGTTCAGGGTTCATGGGTTCAGGGTTCATGGGTTCAGGGTTCATGGGTTCAGGGTTCATGGGTTCAGGGTTCATGGGTTCAGGGTTCATGGGTTCAGGGTTCATGGGTTCAGGGTTCATGGGTTCAGGGTTCATGGGTTCAGGGTTCATGGGTTCAGGGTTCATGGGTTCAGGGTTCATGGGTTCAGGGTTCATGGGTTCAGGGTTCATGGGTTCAGGGTTCATGGGTTCAGGGTTCATGGGTTCAGGGTTCATGGGTTCAGGGTTCATGGGTTCAGGGTTCATGGGTTCAGGGTTCATGGGTTCAGGGTTCATGGGTTCAGGGTTCATGGGTTCAGGGTTCATGGGTTCAGGGTTCATGGGTTCAGGGTTCATGGGTTCAGGGTTCATGGGTTCAGGGTTCATGGGTTCAGGGTTCATGGGTTCAGGGTTCATGGGTTCAGGGTTCATGGGTTCAGGGTTCATGGGTTCAGGGTTCATGGGTTCAGGGTTCATGGGTTCAGGGTTCATGGGTTCAGGGTTCATGGGTTCAGGGTTCATGGGTTCAGGGTTCATGGGTTCAGGGTTCATGGGTTCAGGGTTCATGGGTTCAGGGTTCATGGGTTCAGGGTTCATGGGTTCAGGGTTCATGGGTTCAGGGTTCATGGGTTCAGGGTTCATGGGTTCAGGGTTCATGGGTTCAGGGTTCATGGGTTCAGGGTTCATGGGTTCAGGGTTCATGGGTTCAGGGTTCATGGGTTCAGGGTTCATGGGTTCAGGGTTCATGGGTTCAGGGTTCATGGGTTCAGGGTTCATGGGTTCAGGGTTCATGGGTTCAGGGTTCATGGGTTCAGGGTTCATGGGTTCAGGGTTCATGGGTTCAGGGTTCATGGGTTCAGGGTTCATGGGTTCAGGGTTCATGGGTTCAGGGTTCATGGGTTCAGGGTTCATGGGTTCAGGGTTCATGGGTTCAGGGTTCATGGGTTCAGGGTTCATTGGTTCATGGGGTCAGGGTTGATGAGTTCAGTGTTGATGGTTTCAGGGTTGATGGGTTCAGAGTTCATGGGTTCTAGGTTGATGATATGAGGGTTAATGAATTCATGGTAGATGGGTTCAGGGTTCATGGGTTCAGGGTTCATGGGTTCAGGGTTGATAGATTGAAGGTTTATGAGTTTAAGGTTGATGGGTTCAGGGTTCATGGGTTTAGGGTTCATGGGTTCATAGGTTCATGGGCTCAGGGATCATGGGTTTAGGGTTCATGGGTTCCGGGTTCATGGGATCAGGGTTCATGGGTTCATGGGTACAGGGTTAATGGGTTCAAGGGTTCATGGGTTGAGGGTTCATGGGTTCAGGGTTCATGGGTTCTGGGTTCAGAGTTATGGGTTCATTCGTTCATTGGTTCATGGTTTCAGGGTTCATGGGTTCATGGGCTCAGGGATCATGGGTTTAGGATTCATGGGTTCCGGGTTCATGGGTTCAGGGTTCATGGGTTCATGGGTACAGGGTTCATGGGTTCAGGGTTCATGGGTTCAGGGTTCATGGGTTCAGGGTTCATGGGTTCAGGGTTCATGGGTTCAGGGTTCATGGGTTCAGGGTTCATGGGTTCAGGGTTCAGGGTTCATGGGTTCAGGGTTCATGGGTTCAGGGTTCGTGGGTTCAGGGTTCATGGGTTCAGGGTTCATGGGTTCAGGGTTCATGGGTTCAGGGTTCATGGGTTCAGGGTTCATGGGTTCAGGGTTCATGGGGTCAGGGTTCATGGGTTCAGGGTTTATGGTATCAGGGTTCATGGGTTCAGGATTCATGGGTTCAAGGTCCATGGGTTCAGGGTTCATGGGTTCATGGGTTCATGGGTTCAGGGTTCATGGGTTCAGGGTTCATAAGTTCAGAGTTCTTGGGTTCAGAGTTCATGGATTCAGGGTTCATGGGTTCAGGGTTCAGAGTTATGCGTTCTTGGGTTAAGGTTTCATGGTTCATTGGTTCATGGGTCCAGGGTTCATGGGTCCAGGGTTCATGGGTCCAGGGTTCAGAGTTATGGGTTCATTTGTCCAGTGGTTCATGGGTTCATGGGCTCAGGGATCATGGGTTCATGGGTTCAGGGTTCATGGGTTCAGGGTTTATGGGTTCATGGGTTAAGGGTTCAGGGTTCATGAGTTCAAGGTTCATGGGTTCAGGGTTCATGGGTTAAGGGTTCATGGGTTCAGGGTTCATGGGTTCAGGGTTCATGGGTTCAGGGTACATGGGTTTAGGCTTGATGGGTTCAGGGTTGACAGATTCAAGGTTGATGAGTTTAGGGTTGATGGGTTCAGGGTTCATGGATTTAGGGTTCATGGGTTTAGGGTTCATGGGTTCATGGGTTCATGGGCTCAGGGATCATGGGTTTAGGGTTCATGGGTTCCGGGTTCATGGGTTGAGGGTTCATGGGTTCAGAGTTCGTGGGTTCAGGGTTCATGGATTCAGGGTTCATGGGTTCAGGGTTCAGAGTTATGCGTTCTTGGGTTAAGGGTTCATGGTTCATTGGTTCATGGGTCCATGGTTAATGGGTTCAGGGTTCAGAATTATGGGTTCATTTGTCCAGTGGCTCATGGTTTCGTGGGCTCAGGGATCATGGGTTCATGGGTTCAGGGTTCATGAGTTCAAGGTTCATGGGTTCAGGGTTCATGGGTTCACGGTTCATGGGTTCAGGGTTCATGGGTTCAGGGTTCATAGGTTCATGGGTTCAGGGTTCATGGGTTCAGGGTTCATGGATTCAGGGTTCATGGGTTCAGGGTTCAGAGTTATGCGTTCTTGGGTTAAGGGTTCATGGTTCATTGGTTCATGGGTCCATGGTTAAGGGGTTCAGGGTTCAGAATTATGGGTTCATTTGTCCAGTGGCTCATGGTTTCGTGGGCTCAGGGATCATGGGTTCATGGGTTCAGGGTTCATGAGTTCAAGGTTCATGGGTTCAGGGTTCATGGGTTCACGGTTCATGGGTTCAAGATTCATGCGTTCAAGGTTCATGGGTTCAGGGTTCAGGGTTCAGGGTTCAGGGTTCAAGGTTCATGGGTTCATGGATTCACGGTTCAGGGTTCTGGGTTCATGGGTTCAGGGTTCAGGATTCATGGGTTCATGGGTTCAGGGTTCATGGGTTCAGGGTTCATGGGTTCAGGGTTCATGGGTTCAGGGTTCATGGGTTCAGGGTTCATGGGTTCAGGGTTCATGGGTTCAGGGTTCATGGGTTCAGGGTTCATGGGTTCAGGGTGCATGGGTTCAGGGTTCATGGGTTCAGGGTTCATGGGTTCAGGGTGCATGGGTTCAGGGTTCATGGGTTCAGGGTTCATGGGTTCAGGGTGCATGGGTTCAGGGTTCATGGGTTCAGGGTTCATGGGTTCAGGGTTCATGGGTTCAGGGTTCATGGGTTCAGGGTTCATGGGTTCAGGGTGCATGGGTTCAGGGTTCATGGGTTCAGGGTTCATGGGTTCAGGGTGCATGGGTTCAGGGTTCATGGGTTCAGGGTTCATGGGTTCAGGGTGCATGGGTTCAGGGTTCATGGGTTCAGGGTTCATGGGTTCAGGGTTCATGGGTTCAGGGTTCATGGGTTCAGGGTTCATGGGTTCAGGGTTCATGGGTTCAGGGTTCATGGGTTCAGGGTTCATGGGTTCAGGGTTCATGGGTTCAGGGTTCATGGGTTCAGGGTTCATGGGTTCAGGGTTCATGGGTTCAGGGTTCATGGGTTCAGGGTTCATGGGTTCAGGGTTCATGGGTTCAGGGTTCATGGGTTCAGGGTTCATGGGTTCAGGGTTCATGGGTTCAGGGTTCATGGGTTCAGGGTTCATGGGTTCAGGGTTCATGGGTTCAGGGTTCATGGGTTCAGGGTTCATGGGTTCAGGGTTCATGGGTTCAGGGTTCATGGGTTCAGGGTTCATGGGTTCAGGGTTCATGGGTTCAGGGTTCATGGGTTCAGGGTTCATGGGTTCAGGGTTCATGGGTTCAGGGTTCATGGGTTCAGGGTTCATGGGTTCAGGGTTCATGGGTTCAGGGTTCATGGGTTCAGGGTTCATGGGTTCAGGGTTCATGGGTTCAGGGTTCATGGGTTCAGGGTTCATGGGTTCAGGGTTCATGGGTTCAGGGTTCATGGGTTCAGGGTTCATGGGTTCAGGGTTCATGGGTTCAGGGTTCATGGGTTCAGGGTTCATGGGTTCAGGGTTCATGGGTTCAGGGTTCATGGGTTCAGGGTTCATGGGTTCAGGGTTCATGGGTTCAGGGTTCATTGGTTCATGGGGTCAGGGTTGATGAGTTCAGTGTTGATGGTTTCAGGGTTGATGGGTTCAGAGTTCATGGGTTCTAGGTTGATGATATGAGGGTTAATGAATTCATGGTAGATGGGTTCAGGGTTCATGGGTTCAGGGTTCATGGGTTCAGGGTTGATAGATTGAAGGTTTATGAGTTTAAGGTTGATGGGTTCAGGGTTCATGGGTTTAGGGTTCATGGGTTCATAGGTTCATGGGCTCAGGGATCATGGGTTTAGGGTTCATGGGTTCCGGGTTCATGGGATCAGGGTTCATGGCTTCATGGGTACAGGGTTAATGGGTTCAAGGGTTCATGGGTTGAGGGTTCATGGGTTCAGGGTTCATGGGTTCTGGGTTCAGAGTTATGGGTTCATTCGTTCATTGGTTCATGGTTTCAGGGTTCATGGGTTCATGGGCTCAGGGATCATGGGTTTAGGATTCATGGGTTCCGGGTTCATGGGTTCAGGGTTCATGGGTTCATGGGTACAGGGTTCATGGGTTCAGGGTTCATGGGTTCAGGGTTCATGGGTTCAGGGTTCATGGGTTCAGGGTTCATGGGTTCAGGGTTCATGGGTTCAGGGTTCATGGGTTCAGGGTTCAGGGTTCATGGGTTCAGGGTTCATGGGTTCAGGGTTCGTGGGTTCAGGGTTCATGGGTTCAGGGTTCATGGGTTCAGGGTTCATGGGTTCAGGGTTCATGGGTTCAGGGTTCATGGGTTCAGGGTTCATGGGGTCAGGGTTCATGGGTTCAGGGTTTATGGTATCAGGGTTCATGGGTTCAGGATTCATGGGTTCAAGGTCCATGGGTTCAGGGTTCATGGGTTCATGGGTTCATGGGTTCAGGGTTCATGGGTTCAGGGTTCATAAGTTCAGAGTTCTTGGGTTCAGAGTTCATGGATTCAGGGTTCATGGGTTCAGGGTTCAGAGTTATGCGTTCTTGGGTTAAGGTTTCATGGTTCATTGGTTCATGGGTCCAGGGTTCATGGGTCCAGGGTTCAGAGTTATGGGTTCATTTGTCCAGTGGTTCATGGGTTCATGGGCTCAGGGATCATGGGTTCATGGGTTCAGGGTTCATGGGTTCAGGGTTTATGGGTTCATGGGTTAAGGGTTCAGGGTTCATGAGTTCAAGGTTCATGGGTTCAGGGTTCATGGGTTAAGGGTTCATGGGTTCAGGGTTCATGGGTTCAGGGTTCATGGGTTCAGGGTACATGGGTTTAGGCTTGATGGGTTCAGGGTTGACAGATTCAAGGTTGATGAGTTTAGGGTTGATGGGTTCAGGGTTCATGGATTTAGGGTTCATGGGTTTAGGGTTCATGGGTTCATGGGTTCATGGGCTCAGGGATCATGGGTTTAGGGTTCATGGGTTCCGGGTTCATGGGTTGAGGGTTCATGGGTTCAGAGTTCGTGGGTTCAGGGTTCATGGATTCAGGGTTCATGGGTTCAGGGTTCAGAGTTATGCGTTCTTGGGTTAAGGGTTCATGGTTCATTGGTTCATGGGTCCATGGTTAATGGGTTCAGGGTTCAGAATTATGGGTTCATTTGTCCAGTGGCTCATGGTTTCGTGGGCTCAGGGATCATGGGTTCATGGGTTCAGGGTTCATGAGTTCAAGGTTCATGGGTTCAGGGTTCATGGGTTCACGGTTCATGGGTTCAGGGTTCATGGGTTCAGGGTTCATAGGTTCATGGGTTCAGGGTTCATGGGTTCAGGGTTCATGGATTCAGGGTTCATGGGTTCAGGGTTCAGAGTTATGCGTTCTTGGGTTAAGGGTTCATGGTTCATTGGTTCATGGGTCCATGGTTAAGGGGTTCAGGGTTCAGAATTATGGGTTCATTTGTCCAGTGGCTCATGGTTTCGTGGGCTCAGGGATCATGGGTTCATGGGTTCAGGGTTCATGAGTTCAAGGTTCATGGGTTCAGGGTTCATGGGTTCACGGTTCATGGGTTCAAGATTCATGCGTTCAAGGTTCATGGGTTCAGGGTTCAGGGTTCAGGGTTCAAGGTTCATGGGTTCATGGATTCACGGTTCAGGGTTCTGGGTTCATGGGTTCAGGGTTCAGGATTCATGGGTTCATGGGTTCAGGGTTCATGGGTTCAGGGTTCATGGGTTCAGGGTTCATGGGTTCAGGGTTCATGGGTTCAGGGTTCATGGGTTCAGGGTTCATGGGTTCAGGGTTCATGGGTTCAGGGTTCATGGGTTCAGGGTGCATGGGTTCAGGGTTCATGGGTTCAGGGTTCATGGGTTCAGGGTGCATGGGTTCAGGGTTCATGGGTTCAGGGTTCATGGGTTCAGGGTGCATGGGTTCAGGGTTCATGGGTTCAGGGTTCATGGGTTCAGGGTTCATGGGTTCAGGGTTCATGGGTTCAGGGTTCATGGGTTCAGGGTGCATGGGTTCAGGGTTCATGGGTTCAGGGTTCATGGGTTCAGGGTGCATGGGTTCAGGGTTCATGGGTTCAGGGTTCATGGGTTCAGGGTGCATGGGTTCAGGGTTCATGGGTTCAGGGTTCATGGGTTCAGGGTTCATGGGTTCAGGGTTCATGGGTTCAGGGTTCATGGGTTCAGGGTTCATGGGTTCAGGGTTCATGGGTTCAGGGTTCATGGGTTCAGGGTTCATGGGTTCAGGGTTCATGGGTTCAGGGTTCATGGGTTCAGGGTTCATGGGTTCAGGGTTCATGGGTTCAGGGTTCATGGGTTCAGGGTTCATGGGTTCAGGGTTCATGGGTTCAGGGTTCATGGGTTCAGGGTTCATGGGTTCAGGGTTCATGGGTTCAGGGTTCATGGGTTCAGGGTTCATGGGTTCAGGGTTCATGGGTTCAGGGTTCATGGGTTCAGGGTTCATGGGTTCAGGGTTCATGGGTTCAGGGTTCATGGGTTCAGGGTTCATGGGTTCAGGGTTCATGGGTTCAGGGTTCATGGGTTCAGGGTTCATGGGTTCAGGGTTCATGGGTTCAGGGTTCATGGGTTCAGGGTTCATGGGTTCAGGGTTCATGGGTTCAGGGTTCATGGGTTCAGGGTTCATGGGTTCAGGGTTCATGGGTTCAGGGTTCATGGGTTCAGGGTTCATGGGTTCAGGGTTCATGGGTTCAGGGTTCATGGGTTCAGGGTTCATGGGTTCAGGGTTCATGGGTTCAGGGTTCATGGGTTCAGGGTTCATGGGTTCAGGGTTCATGGGTTCAGGGTTCATGGGTTCAGGGTTCATGGGTTCAGGGTTCATGGGTTCAGGGTTCATGGGTTCAGGGTTCATGGGTTCAGGGTTCATGGGTTCAGGGTTCATGGGTTCAGGGTTCATGGGTTCAGGGTTCATGGGTTCAGGGTTCATGGGTTCAGGGTTCATGGGTTCAGGGTTCATGGGTTCAGGGTTCATGGGTTCAGGGTTCATGGGTTCAGGGTTCATGGGTTCAGGGTTCATGGGTTCAGGGTTCATGGGTTCAGGGTTCATGGGTTCAGGGTTCATGGGTTCAGGGTTCATGGGTTCAGGGTTCATGGGTTCAGGGTTCATGGGTTCAGGGTTCATGGGTTCAGGGTTCATGGGTTCAGGGTTCATGGGTTCAGGGTTCATGGGTTCAGGGTTCATGGGTTCAGGGTTCATGGGTTCAGGGTTCATGGGTTCAGGGTTCATGGGTTCAGGGTTCATGGGTTCAGGGTTCATGGGTTCAGGGTTCATGGGTTCAGGGTTCATGGGTTCAGGGTTCATGGGTTCAGGGTTCATGGGTTCAGGGTTCATGGGTTCAGGGTTCATGGGTTCAGGGTTCATGGGTTCAGGGTTCATGGGTTCAGGGTTCATGGGTTCAGGGTTCATGGGTTCAGGGTTCATGGGTTCAGGGTTCATGGGTTCAGGGTTCATGGGTTCAGGGTTCATGGGTTCAGGGTTCATGGGTTCAGGGTTCATGGGTTCAGGGTTCATGGGTTCAGGGTTCATGGGTTCAGGGTTCATGGGTTCAGGGTTCATGGGTTCAGGGTTCATGGGTTCAGGGTTCATGGGTTCAGGGTTCATGGGTTCAGGGTTCATGGGTTCAGGGTTCATGGGTTCAGGGTTCATGGGTTCAGGGTTCAGGGTTCAGGATTCATGGGTTCAGGGTTCAGGATTCATGGGTTCATGGGTTCAGGGTTCATGGGTTCAGGTTTCATGGTTTCAGGGGTCAGGACTCATGGGTTTATGGGTTCAAGGGTTCATGGGTTCATGGGTTCATAGGTTCACGGGTTCATGGGTTCAGGGTTAAGGATTCGTGGGTTCAAGGGTTCAGGGTTCAGGGTTCATGATTTCAGGGTTCATGGGATCAGGGTTCATGGGTTCGGTTTTCAGGGTTCAGTTTTCAGGGTTCAGGGTTCAGGATTCATGGGTTAATGGGTTCCGGGTTCATGGGTTCAGGGTTCATGGGTTCAGGGTTCATGGGTTCATGGGTTCAGGGTTCATGAGTTCAGGGTTCATTGGTTCAGGGTTCATGGGTTCAGGGTTCAGGGTTCATGGGTTCATGGATTCAGGGTCCAGGGTTCAGGGTTCAGGATTCATGGGTTCAGGGTTCAGGATTCATGGGTTCATGGGTTCAGGGTTCATGGGTTCAGGGTTCATGTGTTCAGGGTTCATGAGTTCAGGGTTCATGGGTTCAGGGTTCATGGGTTCAAATTTCAGGGTTCAGGGTTCAGGATTCATGGGTTCATGGATTCGGGGTTCAGGTTTCAGGGTTCAGGGTTCATGGGTTCAGGGTTCAGGATTCATGGGTTAATGGGTTCAGGGTTCATGGGTTCAGGGTTCATGGGTACAGGGTTCATGGGTTCATGTGTTCATGGGTTCATGGGTTCACGGATTCATGGGTTCACGGGTTCATGGGTTCATGGGTTCAGGGTTTAGGGGTTATGGGTTCAGGGTTTAGAGGTCATGGGTTCAGGGATCATGCGTTCATGGGTTCATGGGTTCAGGGTGCATGGTGTTCAAGATCTGATTCTGATAACTTGCAAATCTTTACTATTTTAATAATTTTTGCTATTTTATCACTTCAACATATCCACAACTTCAATACATTTTACAATTTTAATAATTTTTGCAATCATACTATTTTAACTTACTCACAACTTTAATTATTTTCACAAATTTAACTGCTTTGCAGTTTTATTAACGTATTCACAACTTTAATAATTTTTTCTGTTTTAATAGTTTTGGCAATTCCACTATTTTAACGCATTTGCAACTTTAACAATTTTTATAATTTTAATAATATTATCAGATTTACTATTTTAATGTATTCGCAACTCCAATAATTTTTACAGTCTTAATAATTTTCACGCTTTCCAGTATTTTCACAAATTTAACTGCTTTGCAGTTTTATTAACGTATTCACAACTTTAATAATTTTTTCTGTTTTAATAGTTTTGGCAATTCCACTATTTTAACGCATTTGCAACTTTAACAATTTTTATAATTTTAATAATATTATCAGATTTACTATTTTAATGTATTCGCAACTCCAATAATTTTTACAGTCTTAATAATTTTCACGCTTTCCAGTATTTTGATACGTTTGCAACTTTAACAATTTTTATAATTTTAATAATTTTTGCAATTTCACTATTGTAATTTATTCAGAACTATAATAATTTTTACAGTTTTATCAGTTTTGATAATTTCACTATTTTAACGCAAAAGCAACTTTAACAATTTTCGCAGTTTTAATAATTTTTCTAACTTTGATATTTTTACGTATTCACAACTCTAATTATTTTCACAATTTTAGGAAATTCAGCAACTTCACAGTTTAATAATCTCAGCAACCTTTACGTAGGTGTGAATCATCATAAATAATCTCTAGTGAACATTACACGTAATTAAGTTTTAACAAGTTTTGGTAATCTTCATAACCTTAGGATCTCTCTTTATTGTTGAACATTTTCATCAATTAACCTCATAGTTCTTCGATTTTAAAAAATGTTTGCAACATGGAATATTTTACTATTATTTACAACTTTGAACATTGTTACTGTTAACTAAAAATTCTTCACGAATCTAACAGTTTTGCAGTTTAACTCATAATTTCTCCAAATCTAAATTTTCACTAACTAAACGTTCTTGCCAAACAGACTCATAATCCTTCACTTTGAATTTTACAACTTCAAACATTTTCTTACAAATAAAACGTCTTTGAAGTCAAACTTATAATTTTTTTTCCACTTTTGAATTCTTGGGGCCTGCGGCGGCTCAGTCGGTAGAGTGTCGGATTCCCACGCCGGTGACCCGGGTTCGAATCCTAGTCTCTGCCGATTGATACAAGCACCTCTGTAAAAATTACATGTGCTTTGTTTACAAACACACCGCAGACCCCCGTCGTCGATTAGCACCACATGGAAGCACAAACATGGCGACGTTAAATAATAATAAAAAAAAAAAAAAAAAATTCTTTTGATCTGAACTTTTTATGGGCTAAGCTTTCGCAAGTGAACTTATAATTGTTCACTCTGAATCTTTTATGAGTCAAGCATTCTTGCAATTTTTATTCTTTCTCTCAATTTCGTAAATTTTACTAACCTTTAAAACACGAATCAAGCATATAAGTAGATCGGAAATTTTCTTTGCCTCTTCAAGATTTATGAGGGCAACTTAATTTTTTTCTGTGCATGTCACGAGTGAAATACCTATAGCCTTCTGCGCTATTGAAAATAAGCCTTCGCTGAGTTCTTCTTGTAAAGTTTTAATGCAGAGGCATCCGTCGGTGTATAATCAACATTTTTCTCTTAACGCAAATATACTAAACGGCGAGCCACTTAGTCATCTCACTCAAACATTGGCGCTCTCGCCTATTTTTTGCAAAAGTAATCAAGATCTTTTCTTTAATTTGAGTAATGCGGACTTATCAAATTAACACCCACAGACATGCTGTCACACTTCTCGCGAGATAATCAGCTAAATGCACAAAAGTCAGTAGTAACCGATACAAATAACTGTAAGTATTGTCACAGAACTAGACATCGGCACCTCCAATGACCCGTTCTTGAAGCAGATGTACATTCAGGGAGACTCCGCGAGTGTATCAATCGCACCAAAAAAGGAGAGCAAATCATCTAAAGGTTTCACAGAAACGCCACACTAATAGACGGAATATAAAACACAACTCTCTATTTGCCATTACTGTAACCGCAGGGACCACGAATTCAAAGAATGTCGCATTTTTTTTAAAACTGCATGACATAGGAATCAACAGAAATTACTTTCAATAAACCTTTTTTTTTCGTTCCCATTTTATAGTTGAATTAATCAGTACGGAAGCCAAAGAGTAAAATGCTGACCGAAAGCCAATTTAACGTTCTGAAATTTCTTTTATATTGCATTCCGAGAGTCAGAGTAATATTATTGAATTTCTATTTACATTACTGTACGGAAATATTTAGGGCATTGAAAATACAACATAGAGGGATGTATCAAAATAATTGTCAGTTAGTATAAAAAACATTTTTTAAAGGAGCTTATTCGATAATAAGTATGAGAGAAAGAAACCCAAGTAAGTTTAAAATTCTAAAACTAAACTTCAGAGTCGATTATGCTATGATCAAAATACAATGATATTAATAGTCAAAATGTAATATGGAGTTATCAGAGCCTCCAGATATTAATGATCAAAATATGATCCAGAGTTAACAGAACCTCCAGATATTAATGATCAAAAGGCAATCCGGAGTTAACAGGGCCTCCAGATATTAATGATTAAAAGGCAATCCGGAGTTAACAGATATTAATTATCAAAATGTGATCTGGAGTTAACAAAGCCTCCAGATATTGATGGTCTAGGTCACAAAAGGCAATCAGGAGTTAACAGAGCCTCCAGATATTAATGATCAACAGACAATCCGGAGTTAATAGAGCCTCCAAATATTAATGATCAAAAGGCAATCCGGAGCTAACAGAGCCTCCAAATATTAATGATCAAAATCCAATCCGGAGTTATCAGAGCCTCCAGATATTAATGATCAAAATGTGATCTAGAGTTAACAGAGCCTCCAGATATTAATGATCAAAATATGATCAAGAGTTAACAGAACCTCCAGATATTAATGATCAAAAGGCAATCCGGAGTTAACAGAGCCTCCAGATATTAATGATCAAGAACAAAGCCTCTAGGAGTTAATGACCAATGTTGCATCGAGGGTGAGTAAGTGCCGCTCGAAAGTTTTGCGAAAAGTCTGGTCTGGAGTCAACAAAGACACTATGGACCAATAATAGAAGTGTAGTTTAGAATCATATTTGCGGGTAAAAAAAATTCATACCTGTTCAGATATGATCATGTATGCAGGGTTCATATGTGATTATATATGATCATGTATGCAGTGTTCATATATGATCATATATGATCATGTATGCTGGGTTCATATGTGATCATATATGATCATGTATGCAGTGTTCATATATGATCATATATGATCATGTATGCTGGGTTCATATGTGATCATATATGATCATGTATGCAGGGTTCATATGTGATCATATATGATCATGTATGCAGGGTTCATATGTGATCATATATGATCATGTATGCAGGGTTCATATGTGATCATATACGAGGTCTGTCCCAAAAGTATCCGACCTACCTCGATTTCTCGGCGCTTGATTTATTCTTCGTCATCCAGGGGGTGGCATCCTTCAAAGTAGTCCCCATTTGATTGAACAAGACGCTCATATCGATGTTTCCACTTATTAAAGCACTCTTGAAAGTCAGACTTCGGAATCGCCTTTAGTGCATTCGTCGCATTAGTTTCAACAGTCTGTTTATTGTCGAATCGATGTCCTTTAAGCGGCATTTTCAATCGAGGAAACAGCCAAAAGTCGTAGGGAGCTATATCAGGACTGTATGGAGGCTGGCGGAGCTGCGCAACACTGTGTTTCAATAAATACTGCTGCACAAGGTTTGATGCGTGCGCTGGAGCATTGTCGTGATGAAGAAGCCAGTCACCGGTTTCCCAAAATCTCGGTTAAAATTCGCCAAACAGTACTTTTTGGTATTCCAAGTTCATCTTCCAGTTCTCTCATAGTCAAACGACGATCTTGTTCAACTGCGACACGCACACGCTCGACATTATCCGACGATGTTCCCGTCGAAGGTCGACCAGAACGAGGATCACTGTCAACAGATGTGCGGCCACTTTTGAACCGTCTATACCACTCTTTTATTTGTGTTTTGCCCATACACTCATCTTTAAAGGCCTTTTGCAACATTTCAATAGTTTCCGCACAACTTTTACCGAGATTAAAGCAAAATTTTATGCATGTTCGGTTCGTTCTGCCATTTTTAGCAATAAGCAAATTGCGACGAACGCAAAAAAGTCGTTGTAAACAAATACACGCTGCGCAGGAACTAAGGCGTTTCATCGGTATCTCAGGCTACTGACGAGAAAGTTAGGAGTTGCTGGTGACGTCCGTACCCTCCAGAGGTCGCCTGAGTCTCTCCGCGCGAAGATATGAACGTAGGTCGGATACTTTTGGGACAGACCTCGTATGCTCATGTATGCAGGGTTCATATGTGATCATATATGAGCATATCCGAGTTATGGCAGATGTAATTACATATATGATTAGATGTGAAAATTGTAAGGATAATGTTTGTGAATTAAAAATAAAATTTTCCGAGATGGGGTCGAACTTCGGATCCTCAGATTTCTGAGATATAACCCTAACTACGGAGCTACTTTTGTTATTTGCAAATGTCACGTTTAAACGTTAAGATTATTAGTTTGTATGACTATCGTTCATATATACTCGTATATGGCGATTAGGGTGGTCTAAAGGTTCCCGAATTTCAAATTTTCTTCTTGTAACTCCTTAAAAATTTTATAATTGTCAAAAAAATGGGATATGTGTCCACCAGTTGCCTGCAGTTAACTTTAAGAGGTGTCTATCATCGTAAACAGCTTTTAACATTTGATTTTGAGCACTTTTATTATATTAGGCTAAAGTAAAAATTAATGTATATTAATTTATATGACTAACAATTTTTTTTTACGTTTTTATAAGTTCATTAACAACTTTACCACATTAAGTAAGACAACAAAAATTTCCTCCTAAATAAAATTCTAGTTTGCTCATTTTTCACTAAAAAACCTTCTAATTTCAACAAATTTCCATGGCAGTATATTTTAACGAATTGACGTGTTCGACATCTCATTTTGAAGAGTAAATCGAATACTATATATAGAAGTATTAAGGGATAATAGGATGTCTTGAGTTTTATATGCCAACCGATTATTTATTTATTATTTTCTATTTAGTTGACTCCTCAATTGTATTTAAATGCACATATTTCAGGAGTCAACTTGATTTTAAATATTTTAAATAAGTATAATTATTTAAAATATATATTTAAAATCAAGATGGTCCCTGAAATATGTGAGTTTAAATAGAATTAAGGGGCCAACTAACTACGAAATAGTAAATAAATAATCGGTTGGCATATAATTCCAAAGATATCCTATTATCCCTTAATTATTCTATATATAGTACTTGGTTTACTCTTCAAAATGAGATGTCGAACATGTCAATTCGTTAAAATATACTGCCATGAAAATTCGTTGAAATTAGAAGGTTTTTTAGTGAAAAATGAGCAAACTAGAATTTTATTTAGGAGGAAAATTTTCTTTTGCATTTCCTAATGCGGTGAAGTTGTTAATAAACTTATAATAAACGTAAAATAAAATTGGTAGCCATATAATTTAATATCCAATTATTTTTAGTTCAGTCTAATATAATGGAAGTGCTCAAAATCAAATGTTAAAAGCTGTTTACGATGGTAGACACATCTTAATGTTAACTTCAGGCAACTGGCAGACACATGTCTCGTTTCTCTGCCAATTACAACATTTTGAAGGGGTTTCAAGAAGAATATTTGAGATTCCGGAAATTTCGGACAAACCTAATGGTCATATGTAATCAGATATGATCACATGTGAACATGTATCAGCTCAAAAATTAACTTTTTTTTGTCCAAATCATTAAAAAATGTTTTAGAGAAAACCTATGGAATATTTTCATTTTATAAATACATTATACTAATACATCAAACATGGGATAGTTAATACAGTTTATCTAATGACAAACATTTTATATAGCGATATAAGTCAACAGTTTATCAAATAAATTTCGAATACTAATTACCTAAAAACATTTCTCTGAAAATGGGAATAAGGGATGGAATTATTCTTTTCACGTATGCTAATTAGTCCATTTCTTCATAAACTTTAAATTGTGGAAGTTATTAGTTATTATAAGTTGCAATCTAAGCGATAATAAGACGCTCGTGTCCTAAATCTTTTGTTAATGATTTGAGTTAAAAAAATTCTCCTCTCAGAATTAGCGATCTTAATTTCATAGACAATAAAGTCCGTCTCTCTCATAAGAATTATTTTCTTTACATCAAATTTTTATCTAAAATCGGAATTTAAAAAAAAAATTGTTATTTAAATTTTTAATAATTTTTGTTTTAGAATGGATTCTGCAGAAAAATTATTAAATGTAAGGATATAAAAAAGTATATAACGTATTAGCGGCAGAACAGTACATCATTTTACTAATAAATCTTAAACGATTTCTGTTTATCTAATTTATTGCAGGTAATCTAAGTTACTTGAATTCTTTTTTAGGTATAGACGATGAGAAATACCAATTGAATTCGTGCCTGACCGGATTTCAACTTATCATATTTTTCTTGTATTAAAATAAAATCTCTAAAAATCCAATTTATATCCTATATATATATTATATATCGTCCGTATTAAGGGGATAAAAGGATGTTTAAATATGAAAATTTAAAAAAATGTTATAAGTGCATATTTTTTCTAAAAGCATCTAAAATTTTCACTTTTATACCTAATTATATTATGCACATAATAAGGAAGTTGAAAAATCATCAGAATAAATTATCCAACCTAACCCAATGCTACCTATTGTCTTCATCGGTGACTCCCAAAATTGACTAAATCACAGTTACCGTAGAATATTTTTTCAAATTTTGAGTCGTTTGACCTAAAAAAAATTTGTTTACATTCTTTATACATGTATTCATTGTCGTGGTCAGAAAAACTAAAGTTCTTTAAGATCACCGATGAAGACAATCGGTAATAGATTAGGTCGGATAATTTTTTAACTTCTTTGTTATGTACATAATAAAATTAAGCATAAAACTGAACATTCAAGTTGTTTTTAGAAAAAATATAGACTTTCAACATTTGTACGCGCTTTTCAGTACTACCTGGATCACTCAGATCTGTGATCCAAGGATACCTTGTAATTTATTAATTAAATTACACGAGCCAGCGTCAAACGTCGTACATATAAGCGGAGCTGGATCGAAGAGATGGAAATTAAGAGATAATAAAAAAAACGATTTAACTTGAATTAATATTAAAGCACTAATTATTCAACTGTAAAAACTCAAAATATATACAAAACTCCTAACTAACTAATCTAAATTAGAAATAAAATTCACGGTCGCCACGTGCACTCGCGAGTAAATATTACGCAAGCGGAAGAATCTACGCACTACCGGCTCCGTCGAAGGGTCGTTAGCGAAGATGTCGCGAGGTACGCAGCGATCAGGATCTCGCATGAAAAAGGCAGGCGGCAGGGAATAAGCGCAAAGCTATTGTCTCCCGAACTTTCTCGAAGCGCCGAGTATGTGGATGTGGTGCGGGGAAAGAGGTGAAGTACTTTCTCCTCTCTTAGCCGCCTGTTGAGTCGACGACTCACGACTTTTAAATATAATTCGAGTGCGTTCGACGGCGTGAACACACCACCCGACTCGGAACGATCCCAAGATCGAGACGATTAAATTTGCAAAGAAACAACAAAAATAAATATAGATTTGTCCCGTCCTACTTTGACACGGATATCAACTTTGAAAGAAAAAATAAAAAATAAAATTGGAACTTATAGAAAATAAAAATAAACGAAAAAAGAGAAACAATGCAAGGATCATCTATAGCATAGATGAGAAAGAAGAATTAATAATAATTTACAAATGCCCTAAGCTAAACCCTACTTCTAAAAATGAGCATTTTGAAAATCTTCCGAGTCGCTATTCTTCTTTTTTTGGTCGTCAGTCTTCAGAGGACCATAGCCGTCCCCCGTGAACTCTCGAATCTGAATGAGACTGGTGGAGGCTTCTTTGTTGATAGGGAGTAAAATCAACTTATTGATTGGCCGTTTGTATTCTGAGGTGGCGGTCTCGATGGTTGCAACCCTCGCAAGACCATCAGCTCCAGGATACAGACAAATGACCCGAGCTAAGGGTCACTTGGTGGGCGGCGAAAGCTCGTCCTTGAATAGCACCAGGTCTCCGACTTTGACTCGTTCATTCGGCTGCACCCACTTGGCTCGTTGCTGGGCTTGAGCGAGATACTCATGTCGCCATCACTTCTAAAAATGATTGAGCATTAAGGCGTAACACCACTCTAGCGGCCCGAAAAATGCCTAATTTGTACGATTTTTTACAAGAGTAGGAAAGAAGGGATCAAATTTCTTTTTTGAGGGTTTACTATACATATATTGAGGTACAAAAATATATTTTTTTTTACATTAAATACAAAATGGCGGCTTTACAGCGAATCTCGTGAGAAGCCTTTTTCAAACTGGGAGAACAGATTACACGTAAACTATTGCATGGATTGGATTGAAATTTTTACTGTAGCTTCAAAAATAGACTCTCTAAAGAACTACGTAGCCGTTTTTCGATTGAATGTAATTTTTTTTTTTTATGAACAATTTACATCGTTTTTCTTTTCGAGAAAAATCGACTTTTTTTCAGAAGTGCGCCATTTCTACAAAAATTGAAATAAAAAAAAACCTTACGTACTTCCAAAGTTAACGTTATATAGATTAAGAATTTCTTTTGTTTTTTGTTCCAGGTCTCATACTTTCCGACAAAAATGTTAAATGTAAAAAAATAATATATTTTTGTAACTCAATATATGTATAGTAAACCCTCAAAAAAGAAATTTGATCCCTTCTTTCCTACTCTTGTAAAAAATCGTACAAATTAAGCATTTTTTCGGGCCGCTAGAGTGTTGTTACCCCTTAAAACTAGTAACTGCCATCTAGAACAAACATAATTGGGTTTGTTGATGTCCAAGAAAGGTTCCGGCGGGGGGGGGGGGGACTCAAGGAACTCCAATTAAAAAATGTCCGCGAGTCAACGCTGCCAGGTCTTCCTCATTAGAAGAAAAAGGACTCATCGGTCTGGAATTCAAACAAGCCTCGATTTGGTACGTAATGGTGCTGAACTCCTAATATGTCAACGTAGTCTTGTCTACGACCCTTTTAAAGCGTTTTTTAAACGATTTGACGTTTGCCTCCCATAATCCGCCGGAGTTTGGGGCTCGAGGTGGGATATATATCCACTTTACACCATCTCGGGCAATTTCTGCGGCGACTGTCTGGCTTAAGGCGGACGTGGCCTCAAATAACCTAGATAACTCGCTGTCAGCTCCCTGTAACGTGGTCCCATGATCACTATATAAAGTGTGACAAAGACCTCGTCGAGCAACGAATCTACGAAAAGCTGCTAAAAACGCTGAAGATGTATAATCCGACACAACTTCTAAATGCACTGCCTTGACCACAAGACACACAAAATCGGCTACATTTCCTTTATAGGCCTTATGTCTCATACCTGGAGAAGTTCCAATGAGAAAAGGGCAGGCATAATCCACGCCAGTAAAAGTGAAAGGTCTAGCTGATCTAGCTCTTACCGTAGGCAGCAAACCCATTTGCTGTTGCTGCGTTACAGTATTGTATCGAGTCCATTTGACGTAACGACGTACAATATTACGAATGAAGTTTCTTCCTCGAATAATCCAGTATTGTCTGAAAAGAAAACTTTACACGAGCGTTGGCCCTCCATGAAGAGTAACAACGTGTGCTTGATGGATAATTAACTCCGTAATACAGTGTTTATTGGGTAGAAGAATGGGGTGCTCTTCTGCCGCACTCAAGCACGAATTTTGCAAACGACCTCCAACCCGTAATTAACCATCACCGTCTAAAAATTGTAGCAACTTTCGAGCCCATGTGATAGTCACATAGTCCTTATTTAAAAACGATTCTATCTCTTCTTCGAAAGCTTCCTGCTGAACTAATCTGAGAAGAAAAGTAGGACCTTTTGGAAGTTCGCACGCAGATACCCAACTTTTTCGTCTTTCCTGGATTAGCAACTTAGAACCTCCATCTGTGGATATAAGCTAGTACACGAACTATTTTTGGATGGAAGAAAATGTTGCGACCCACTGAGACAAGTCACCTGCTGTCTGTGTAAGGAAATGGTGTGGTCAGATTTTCCAAAATTTTCCATTTTCCTTAAAAAAAAAACACAAAACGTGTTATATCTCGAAAAGTCTATTTTTAATATTTTTTTTAATACTTTTAATCGAAAGCTGAGGTTTTTTTACATAAGAAAAGTTCTTTTGCACAGAGTGCCCGATTATATTTCAGTGAGTAATAGAACGCCGAAAAGTAGAAGTACCACGCCCAGCGGCAAGGCGCGTGACTTCGCGCTCGACGGTGGCCGCTGGATTCTTTTCATATTTTGCTACCTTATAATTTCTTTTAAACCTGTTAGTTAAATTTAATTATTTTTTTGTTTTTATTAATCGTTTTATTGTTACTTTGGCTTTCTAAGAGGCTTTTAAAGTCTTTAGATTCGTGGCTTTCTTTGTCTTTGTTGCGGGTTTGGATACATTATTTTCTTTTTTCTTAGTGTCTTTCTTTGGAAAGATTTGATATTTAGAACTTAAAGACGTTTTCTGTAGATTGAATGTGTTTTGATTAGATGGAATAAAAGCACAATACTGTAAAGTCCCTGGTATAGATTTAGCATTATCTAATCTTGGTTTGAGATCTAAAACAGTTTTTTCATGATCATCTTTATTGCTATAAAATACTTTGGTTTCTTTGCAATAATTTTTAGCCCATTCGTAAAGACTTTTTGCTGTTAAAATTCTATTTTTGGATGAAAGTTGTAGACTAGCACGTTTTGCACCTCTTTTTAAGTTCGCACCGATATCATCACATGCACCTTTGCCGTGCGCGGTAGCATAAAAGTGCCATTCCGCTGAGATTTCGAAATCTTTTTCATGAAACAGAAGATTTTGCATATTATTCTTATTTTTAAAATGTTGACTTGGTTCATCCGTTAAATAATAAATTTTTTTAACTACGAAATTAGATTTCAGATAAAGTATGACAATAAACCGCAACAGTATCATGGTTTAGATTATCAGAAATTCCAGCAATGCTTACATGTTTAAGATCACTATTTTTTTTGTAATAAATTACAACTGTAAAAATAGTTGCCTGGTTATTATTCCAATGGAAAGATTGCGCAAAATCAAAACAGACAATAAACTCCCCTTCTTGAAGATTTTCTTTCAACTTATTCACATACTGTGACTGTTTCTTAGCAAAAAAATCGTGAGTCTTCAATTTCATTAATTTGTCGCCCAGCGTGTTGAGAAAGTCATAAACGTTCTCACTTTTTGAAGCTATCGTACACCGATCTGTTTGAAACCACGATTCAAATTGAATTTCAAAAACATTATTTTTATCAAAACATTCAAGCAAATGTTCTCATAATGCAGACGTATTAGGACAATTTAGACAGTCACCCAAGAAACACTCATCACGTGCATTTTTACAAACGATTGCCTGAATACAGTCATGATAATTTATAAGATATAGTTTACTATTTTTCGTTAAGCACTCTAGCTCAGCAGCTTCTAGCATGAGCTTAACGTTTTCATGATGTACATACACATACACATACATTGTGTGTACCACTGCTTCCAGCTAAAACACAGTGTACTGGTCTCAATTGTATGAATTTTGTTAACCCAATTTTAACGTGTTCGTATTCTTTTTGAAATAAATAATAGATTTCGTTCAAATTGCCAAGAAGTAATCTTTTCTGAACGTGTTCTCGTTTGCCGTTGTCCTGCTTTACGGATATGCAATCTTTCAAGCCTGGCATAATTCGACTTATATCATCCTTTTCATAAAAACTTTTAACTAAATTTGTAGTTTCCACCGAAAGTACTTTGCCGCGTTTTTTTTCAGGAACTGAGAAAACTCCTTTTCAGCAACTAACTCTTTTGCTTCTCGAGCTTCCCATTCAGTACAACCAAACTCTCTGATTAAATCATTACGAGACCAAAAATCGGGAGCAAGAGTGAGTAGCTTAATTCTATCTTGCTTCGATATAGTATTAGAAAATTTTCTTTTAATTTGTTCGAGAACCGTTACGCCAGCTTTATGATATTCATCACAACAATTTATGTTAGCTTTTTTTATATCCGAAATAGGTAAATCTGCTTTACGTTTGTAAATTTGCCTACGACATGTACCACATATTTTCGCTTCTTCGGGTACAAACGGAAATATACTTCTAAAAGTTGAAGGAAAGTCAAACAGATTTTTAGACGTAGGGTGATTCTCTCGAGAGAAAGGATTTATGCATTTCATTTTCCAGGTTGAACCCATTGTAGTTGCTACAATTAACCGGAGAAATACGTAACCAATAGATTTATGATTTAAACATAAAAAAATCTAAATTTAAAAAAAACATCGTCGTATATATGAATTTCTTGTGACAATTCATTTATAGATTAAAGTTTTTTATGTTTAAGCCACCTACCGACTGAAAAAAGAACTAGTTTTACAAGTAAGCATGATGTGGCGGTGACGGCGGCCGCGCCGCGCCAAGTCGCGCGCGGTACTTCTACTTTTCGGCATTCTATTACTCACTGAAATATAATCGGGCACCTTGTGCAAAAGAACTTTTCTTATGTAAAAAAACCTCAGCTTTCGATTAAAAGTATTAAAAAAAATATTAAAAATAGACTTTTCGAGATATAACACGTTTTGTGTTTTTTTTAAGGAAAATGGAAAATTTTGGAAAATCTGACCACACCATTGGAAAGCTGAGGAAAAAATACATCGAAATAGTTTCTTGGATATTTTTTATATTTTTTTTTTCATAGCGCAAACGCGAGTTGAAAACAACAGTATTAAGCGCTCGCGCGCCGCGCTAGGAGAGTTGACGTGATTCGCCCCATATATATGTCGCGTATATTCGTGAGTGTATTGTCGAGCATGTGTTTGTATATCTGAAATTTTCAATTGCAAGTGCAAAGTGTAATTGTTTTTTTTTTGTGAAATGCTGCTCAAAATGTTTTTCTAAAATACATGCAGGTAAAAGTCATATTTGTAGAAAAGCTACTGTAGTACGCAAAATTTCAAACTGTGTTAGCTTCACTACATTTGAAATCTAAAGAACAGATAGCTTCCAATTTGTTAAAAAAGGTGAGTCAATGTCAGTGAAATTATCGCAACAGCAAGGGGGGCAGCATCTTCAAGTGACTATAGGAAAAGTAAAAAAACCAAAAGAAACTTTATTTACTGTACAAGACTTTCAAAATATTAGAAATACATTTAATTTGAGTTACAAAGTTACTAGTGGCATTGCAACAGCTATTCGCGTGGCAGCGAAAAATTCTAAAATTATTGAATCTGATCTAAGGAGAAAATTATTAGATAATAATCACATTTTGGATCACCTATTCGATCGTAAAACTTTTGATTTTACTCATGTAAAAGGGGTTGATGTTTCTAATAACTCGGAGCATGTAGTGTATTGTACTAATTTAAAAGAACTGATTGAATTTGTAACGGAGTCACGTGGTATTGAGGCAATGCATTTAAAATTTGGTATTGATGGTGGAGGCGGTTTTTTAAAAGTTTGCTTGAGTATACAATCGACGCTTAAAAGTTTACAACAAGTAAATGCAAAAAAACGCACTCAACAATTGTACAGTGATGGTGTAGCAGCAAAAAAATTAGAAAATTCTAGTGTAAAAAAATTGTTTATTATAGGTATAGCTCCATGCATTCAAGAAAATTATGTGAATGTCACACAACTATGGTCGGAATTAGGGATTAATGATTTTGAAGGAACCATTGCTACAGATTTAAAACTCGCGAATATTATTGTCGGTATAATGTCTCACTCGAGTATGTATCCATGTTGTTGGTGCTATGCAAACAAAAACAGTCTCCACGTCATTGGTGAATACCGTACTGTAGGTAACGCGCTCAAATATTACATTGAATGGTGTGATGCAGGTAAACAGAGACATAATGCTAAAAACTTCAAAAATTGTATACACCCACCCATTATCGAAACAAATAAGGATAGATTAATTTTAGATGTAATTCCTCCGCCAGAACTCCATTTGTTACTAGGGGTTGTCAATACATTGTATTCACACATGTTTTAAGAATTTGAAAAGGAAGCAAATGATTGGGCACAGCACTGCAGTGTTTAGCGTGAAATGACTCACGGAAGTCCTTCTTTTAAAGGAAACAGTTGTAAGATATTGTTAAATAATATCGATTTCTTGCGATCCAACCGTAACCTGGGTTGTTTGAAATATGTGGATGTATTTGAAAAGTTCAAAACCATTGTTGACTCTTGCTTTACTGTTTCTTTATATTCGAAATTTGTTGAATATATAGATGCGTTCAAAGATGCGTATCTATCTTTAGGTATATCTGTAACACCGAAAGTCCACGCAGTTTTTTTTCATGTAAAAGAATTTTGTGTTGAACATAATCTCGGTCTCGGCTTTTATAGTGAGCAAGCTATGGAAGCAGTGCATTATGATTTTTCCAAAACATGGGCTAAGTATAAAGTATCAAAAAAACATCCAGATTATCCAGTCTGCGAATATAATTCACAACACATTTGAAATGTTCTTATACTTATTAATCTTATTATGCTTTCATTGCAGCATAAATTGTGATTATTTCTGTATATATTTGCGAGAAAGTGCACTGTACATATGTAATTAATATATAATTCAATTGTTAAACACTATAATAAAAATAAATTTTCTAGATTACCCATGAAAAAAAATTTTCGTTATTGTCTACCCACAAAAAATTTTCAAAATTGAATTAAAAAAAAGTGCTCATTCCTCGATTTTAGTTTCTATTGAAATGTGGTCCTGAAAGGGCCTCAAATCATATGCAAAAGGAAAATCCAAAGTGCAAACACGTTTCGGTTGAATTTTGCCGAGGACCACCGCGACTGAATTAGAAACTATACTTAATAATATATATTATACGCGGCTACAAAGCTGTTTAATATTTTTTCACAATAAATAATAATAAATATTCAATAAACATTGTAAATTAGTTGTCACTTAACATTTGTTAGAAACTGGTAAATTTGCGGTAAAAAAGGCAAATAAATTCTAACAATCACGCTGAAGGTTCTCTGACTTTAGTATCTTGACATATATACGCAATATTATAAACACGCAATATATTTTAAAGTACATCATTAGGGCAATAATCAAATATACTAGCTATAGAAATAGGCGATGACGGGAACTAGCCTCCTTGGACGAAGAACGGTGACTGCGTACTTGTCTTGACATCTGAAACAGATTTAACTCAACCACTATTCCTCATTTTTAACTACTGTACCGGGACAACACAGTTTACAATACTTCTCCTTAACTCGACGATGTTCCTGAAATACACTCGCGACACAAACCCCACAACACACAATGCCGGAGGGAATACCGGTTTCGGGAATAGTAAGAAAAAAATTTACCCGCTCGCTACCCACCTTCTTCTCGTGGGATTCCCCAGCACCTTAACTTTGATGCATGGGTCATCACCACCCTCGATTCCTCTTCCCCATGTTTTATGGTGTAATTCCCTCTACCCCGTGACTCGATAATTACCCACGGACCCTCATACCACGACGCGCCGCTATCACGACTTGTATTTCTTCTCATCACCCACTCGCCGACTGTGAACTGGTTCTGCATCTGTAATGGGAATCTCGAGTTATACATGCTCACGATGACGAAATAAGGGCAGGTTCAGGTTAGTGCGGGATGGTTTCGCGGGGGAATGTACCGTTTCAACTCGGAGACATGCGCCTTGGCGTTCGTCCTCCCATCCGTGGTCTCAAGCACGTAAACCGTTGGGGATTTAATCTCGATTATCGCGAAACGACCATCGAATTTTGGAGCCAGTTTAGCGAAGAACCTATTGGCCACATTTGATAGAACATGCAACTTTCTCATTACTAGATCTCCTAGATTAAACGCTACGTTACGTTTCCCTTTATTATATTGCTTCGTCTGTCTCTCCCGGGCCTGATCTATGTGTTTGAACACTAGATCCCGTAACGCGTCTAATCCTTTTACTCGATCCGCCCACACGGTGGAATCTAATTGTAATTTTGGTCCCCTAATCTCGACCTCCCTCCGTAAGCTTTTCACTGGTGCAGGATGCCGTCTATAGTTCAAGAATACCGGCGAAACACCTCTAGTACTTGATTGCATCGCCGTATTGACGGCATGCCTGAACTCGTGTAGGTGTTGGTCCCAGTTCCGGTGCTCGTCCCCTACGAAGGTGGCTATCATCATTTTCAACGTCCGACAACTTCTCTCCACCGGATTAGCTTGAGGATAATATGGCGGCGTAATCACATGTTTGACCCCATACTCCTCAAGCGTCGTATTCAGATATTTATTGTCGAACTCTTTACCGTTGTCTGTTAGTAAATAATCGGGAGTGTCCCACCTGAACAGAATCAGCTCCTCGAACGTCTTTGCTACTGCTTTCTCATCGGCTTTCCTCAGTGGTTTCATTTCAATCCACCTGGTAAACAAATTCTGGAAAACCAGGATGTATTTGTATTGCCCCTTGCTGCTGGGAAACTCCATCATATCCGCTGCCACCACTGCCCATGGTCTCTCCACTATTCTCTGGCCCATCAGATCCTGTAGTCCAGTTTGTGCGGTTTTATACCTTTAGCACTCGTCGCATTCTTGGACGAACTCTTGAATGTCATTCCACACCCCCGGCCAATAATATTCACGAGCAACTCGATCGTAAGTTTTCTCTATAGCCAGATGACCCGCTGACGCCTCTCGGTGAGCATCTTCCATGACTCGATTACGTTTCTCCCATGGGACCACCAATCTTCACCCTTCGCCTCGATTCATAATGGGATCCAACAATGGGTCATTCCGAAATCGATACAACATTTTATCTTCTATTCTCCAGTTTGGAAACTTTATTAGGAATTTTTAAACGTCTTCTAACCTCTGCAGATACCATGCATCCTGAATTTCGTCAAACGCTGCTACTTCTTCATCCCGCAACTCGAACCCTCTTGACAGTGCATCTGACACGTAGTGTATGGTCCCTTTTCGGTGTATTATTTCGAAATCCCATTATTGCATCTCTAACGCCCATCTTGCTAACCTTCCGGTGGGATCTTTGAGGTCCCTGAGCCATTTCAGTGCCGTATGATCGGTGATTGCCGTGAACCGGTAGCCCTCCAGGTACGGTCGAAGCTTTTTGATGGCCCACAAGAGGGCTAGACATTCTCGTTCCGAGGTGATATAGTTCCTCTCGGCAGAGGTCAGCACTCTACTTACGTAGACAATGGGATGCTCCCATAGCAAAATTCGACGCGTCGCTTTGAACCGTGAACCTTCTCTCGATATCTGGCCTCGCTAGCACGGGGGCTTTCATCAAAGCCACTTTCAAGCTCTCAGTGGCCTCATGATGCTCTTTTTCCCACTCCCAAGCTTGACTGTTACGTAGCAGTTTTAGCAAGGGAATTTTCATCTCTGAGTCATTCTCAATAAACTTAGCGTACCATCTCACCATTCCCAAGAATCGTCTCAGTTGCTTCTTATTTTTGGGAGCTGGATACTCGACTACTGGCGCAATTATTTTCTGGTCTGGTCGGAGTCTCTCTTGGCCCAGTAGATAACCCAGAAATCTTATTCTTTAGCATCCAAATTCCCACTTATCTGAATTCACCGTTAGTGCCGCTTCCTGTAACTTCCTTAACACGATCTCAAGCCACTTCAGGTGTTCCTCCAACGATTCTGACACGATGATTATATCGTCCAGGTACCCAAAAATAGACGGCTCAAACTCAGGCCCAAATAACGCATCGATTAACGTTTGGAAGGTCATTGGAGCGTTCGTTAAACCAAAGGGCATTCTAGTGAATTGCCAGAGACCCGATCCTGGCACTGCAAACTCCGTATACCTTCTTCTCGAGGCTGCCATGGGAATCTGGAAATATTCTTGTCTTAAGTCCATTTTAGAGATGACTTTAGCTTTCCTCAACTTGTTCAGGATGGAATCTATACTTGCTATCGGGTACGCATCCTTCCTGGTACGCTTATTCAGATCCCTATAGTCAATGCAGAACCTATTACAGCCATCAGGTTTCTTGATGATCACGGGAGCGCTGCACCAATCACTCGCTGATCTCTCGATGATTCCATGTTTGTACATTTTATCTACCTCCTTCTTGGCTATGTGCCACATCTTCGGCGACATTCTGCGGGGATTATGCTTCACTGGCGACGTGTCTTCTACTTCTATACTGTGCTCCGTTAGGTTGGTACTCCCGAACGTTTCAGGGGTGTTCTCTGGAAGCCATCTATTTACCACCATCACGAGTCGTTGCTGTTCGCTCAGCGATAGCTCAGAAATGCCTGCGCATTCTGCATATAACTCGACTGCCTCGCCACCATCTCCATTATGGAACGGGTGCCACTCTCCCTCTGGAATCCTCCATGACGTTTTTTTCTTCATTAGCTTGATATCGAAGTCTCTACAGAACTCTATCCCTAATATCATCTCATAAACTGGGTTCTGGATGATTTTGAACGACAGATCTCCGACATTACCGTCCACCTCGAGTTTGACTTTAACGCAACCGAGGACTTTAGACAATTCTCCTGTAATACTACGTACGTACGTATTACTGTCTTGCCATCTATCTCGAAGTGTTTCTGCTATCTTTGGTCCTATCAACGATATCGTAGAACCAGAATCGTATAGAGCAGTATAACTACGTCCTCCCAACACCACTTTCATTAAATTCCTGTTATCCGTTGCCGATGCATCCACGGCCTCTTCAACCCCTCCTTTCAACCTAGACTCGATAGGCGGTGCTGTAGGTTGCATCCGGACCGTATGAAGTATGGTTTCACCCCCCACCTGGACTGTACGTGACGACTCGTCGGTCACGACACGTCCATAACCCTGCAGTAGTAACTCTACGCCTTTCTTGATCTCAGCTAACATGGGATAGTCTTCTCTTTCATCAGACGCCCCTTCATCGTTGACTGATCTCTCGAGTGTAAGTGTGGCTACTACTTTCCACTCTTCTGCTCTCGACTTTAACGCTTCTATTCCTTGTTTCTAAAACTCTTCGCAGATAGGTGATGGGACATTTTCTACTGCAAAAATAGTTCTTGATTCCTCCGCTATCTCATTCCATGTTGCCTCTTTCACTTCGGGCTTCCGAACCACTGCTTGACCCACCTTCAATGGAGATTGCTTGTCGGGTCTGCCAGTGTTTGCAGGTTGCGTTTCCTCTTCCGCGTCACTCTTGGATAATATGGAATAGAGTGATTGTCTTTCACTCTCCCTTGATCGTCCTAAGTTAATTATACCTCCTCCAAACTCCTTGGCTTGAGGTATCTGCGACAGAGATCGCTGTTCCTCTTTTGCCAACTGTTCCGAACTGTACGTTGTACTCCTACCTGGCCCCATGGCGTGAAGTTTTAAATGATTTTTCGATTCGCCGAACAGCTGCCTCTGAGATGATATCGACTGGGGACGCTCTTCATCTTGTGCCGTCTGCCGTGCTGGTACTGTACTCCCGCTATTGGATTACGGACCACCATGGCCTGAAGTGTTCGCTCATCACTCCACACAGGTTGGTTCGCCTCCTCACGATTTAAATCATCCAACGATTGCATTGGAGATGGTTGTAACTGGGGACACTTTTCATCTCGTACAATCTGTCATACTGGTACTCTTCCCTCCGGTATTGGAGTACGGACCACCATGGCCTGAAGTGTTCGCTTCATACTCGCCACAGGTTGGTCCGCCTCCTCCCGATTTACCTCCGCTGGCGACTGCACTTGAGATGCTTGCGACGGGAGACGTTTTTCATCTCGTGCAGAGTGCCGAACTGGCACTCGACCAAACCTCACCGACCTTGGTGTCTGCGATTGGGATCGCTCCATCCACTCGATGATTGATTCTGCTACACTATTTTGTTTTACTCCCGAGAACGCCCATAACCTTAATGATTCCAACTGTGGTTGACTTGCGTTCAGTTTGGGCTGTTCTCTTATTATTTTCTCTTTTGCTATCTCATCCTCGAACGAATGGACTGGAGTTGGTTACAACTGGGATTGCGTCACCTCCCTTACCTTCCGATCTCTTTCTTTTACTGCTTCACTATCCTCCGATGACCTAGCACTACCCTCACACGACCTCTCCAAACACGAAATGGGGAAAAACAATCTCTCGAGTCGCCAACGATACGCGCTATTAGTTTAGGCCCTATTTGTTTGGGTTACGTTCTACGCGCGATTTGGGCAAAGATCCTACTATTCGCAATTGGGACGGGTCTACTGCACACGCAGATTGTATGTCAATAACTATATAGGGTCGCTATTTTGCGATAATAAATATCCTAATTTCCCGTATTACTCGATTTTATTTCCTTCGTACCCACTCTACGTTTTCGATCTGGAACAAAGATAATTCCTGTGAAACCTGTAACAGAAAATTCTTGACGAACCTGAAACAGAAAATTTCTGGAAAACCAGCAACAGAAAATTTCTTCCTGTTTTCTTGCACCCCCAACTCGAGAATCAGAAATGAACTCTTATTTTATCTTGCCCTGTGCACTTCAAAACAAAGCAACCTAGATAGTAAAATCCATTAATTCAAATAATTTCTAACAATCTATGTGTGTTTTATATCTATTTCCGAATAGCCAATCGTCTTGTTATCGGCTATATAAATTGTTATATGGCTGGTACGATTACCACATAAATATTTTACCACCAATTATCAAAACACGATTATTACCGTTGCTATATCACCACAACCACATGAGAATAACCACAAAAAAAAATAATAATCAATATCATTATGTAATATTGTTACAATGTTTACATGAAATAATAAATAATTCTCACTAGTCGCAATGAGAATAACCAAAAAAAACTTGGTGAGCTATTAGACTTGTTGGAGAGTGTGTATATTAGCAGCTCGCTAATTTTCTAAAAAAAAAATAATTTAGTACTAAATAATAGTACTCGTACTACTACTTATAACCAATAACTTAAAAAAAAAATAATGCCCTTATCTCCGCCTTCCACTTGCTAAAAAAAACTGAACGCAAAAAGAACCTTTAGGGTTCCAAAAACAACTAAATCCCTACACGTAAACTACCGGCTAAGTTGTAATCCCAACTAAAAAAGATAAAAGTTTACCAATCCACAATGTTCCTAATGCCCACTTGCAAAAATTTTCAAACTTCAAAAATTGCAAAAAAGAACATAAATTTAAAACCTGCAATTCTGAAGTCCCTACTTGTAAAATTTTCTAAGTCCAACTTAAAAAAAAAAATTTTTTAAGTTTACACTTTGCTAAATTCTCCTAAGTTATTACCGTGGTATTGTGCCAAAACAAAATTTTTCCTACTTTTATCTAACGTGCTGGTATAAAAAAAAAGTTTTCCCTACTTTTTCCCTACTGTTTCCCTATCACTCGAGACTGGATCGTATTTTCAGCATTGCCCGACGTTGGACGCCATTTATGATGTTGTATTTTTACCCATATGGATTCTGTCCATATAACTCATTATTATTTTATTGTTAGGCCAATACTGCAACTTTATTACTCGAAACTTTCCCTCTAGTCTATATATATATATATATATATATATATATATATATATATATATATATATATATATATATATATATATATATATACGAGGTCTGTCCCAAAAGTATCCGACCTACCTCGATTTCTCGACGCTTGATTTATTCTTCGTCATCCGGGGGGTGGCATCCTTCAAAGTAGTCCCCATTTGATTGAACAAGACGCTCATATCGATGTTTCCACTTATTAAAGCACTCTTGAAAGTCAGACTTCGGAATCGCCTTTAGTGCATTCGTCGCATTAGTTTCAACAGTTTGTTTATTGTCGAATCGATGTCCTTTAAGCGCCATTTTCAGGATCATAACCATAAACCCATGACTCATCACCAGTAATGACCTTTTTAAGAAAGTTTTCATCACTATTAATCATTTCCAATTGTCCTGAGCGATTTCTAATCGAAGGTTTTTTTGCTGGTCTGAGAGCAGTTTCGGGATGAATTTTGCACACACACGAGTCATTCCCAAATTCTCGGTTAAAATTCGCCAAACAGTACTTTTTGGTATTCCAAGTTTATCTTCCAGTTCTCTCACAGTCAACCGACGATCTTGTTCAACTGCGACACGCACACGCTCGACATTATCCGACGATGTTCCCGTCGAAGGTCGACAAGAACGAGGATCACTGTCAACAGATGTGCGGTCACTTTTGAACCGCCTATACCACTCTTTTATTTGTGTTTTGCCCATACACTCATCTTTAAAGGCCTTTTGCAACATTTCAATAGTTTCCGCATAACTTTTACCGAGATTAAAGCAAAATTTTATGCAAATTCGCTGTTTGGTTCTATTGACGAGAAGGTTAGGAGTTGCTGGTGACGTTCGTACCCTCCAGAGGTTGCCTGAGTCTCTCCGCCCGAAGATATGAACGTAGGTCGGATACTTTTGGGACAGACCTCGAATATATATTATATATATATATATATATATATATATATATATATAAATCTTTCCGAACGTTTATTTCTCGATTCAATATATAAATATATACATAAAATTCGACATATAAATAGTAATTGTAATTGATTCTATGCTGATTCTTTAATAGTTAATATGCCAGAGTAAAATTATTCAATTCATTAATTGGTGGTATTAATCTCGATAAATATCTATATCTATAATGGCGATCCTTATTATAATTTAAAAACCCCGAAATTTAACTAAATTAATTTAATTAACGACCTTGGCATTAATTATTTCTCGACTCTACCGATTTAATTCCGTATGTACGATCACACGCTGGCGGTCCAATGACCGTTCCCTGCCTCTACTCGCATGCACCATATGCCGCGTGTGTTGCCGGTATTAACAGTAACCTGTAATACAAATTCACAATCTCTGGAACCCTCGTTCTGAAACAAATAATATTCGACGGCGAACACACACAGCAGCTCTGACTCTCCACCAAGCCTTGAACCTGGATCTGAAACAAATTTAACGCAAAAAGAAAGCTCTCACCAAGTAATTTTTCTAGTCAAAATTACAAAACTCTCTTGAATACTCCTTGGCCGGGCGCTTTGTGGGCAAACACTCGCTGACCGAAATATATTCACTCACGTTGAATATAGTCCAAATTATCAATTATCTCTCTCTCTCGGCCAAACGATAACTCCTCTGCAAAAACAGTAATGCGACGGCTACTAGGCTACTCGACTGTTCTCGGTGAAGGCACTGGACGAAATGGACAGGGCGGAAGGACTCCAGTCCTCTCTTCGTGGCGTCCTTGCACCGTAGCTCCCTCTATTTTACCTTACTCGATCTTCTCTCCTTTTCTAATACCTGTTGACATAGGCCCTCAACTCGATTTTCACTAGAATAGTAACCGGAGGTTAGTTACTGCTCTAGTTTTACCCATCATGCATTTCGTCCCTGTGACGCGCGTAATTTAAAATATTAAACAGCGCCCTCTATACTGCAACGCTTCTCCGATAAACGTATATCCCATTACTCGATAAATAATACATAAGAATTGCTAGAGCGCGACGCGCTCGTTGTAAACGCGCCTTGCTCCCTTCTCCTGTCGCGCGCCTATCTTCCCATCTTTTTAGATGTATATCTCGTCATCTTCCGTTTGCCGGCAGTCTTTCGTCTCTTTCGCCGCTTCACTCTCCCTCTACTCTCCATATCGGCTTAAGCTGTATGTCCCACGCCCGCCTAGTCATCAGCTGCTCTCGTCGTTGTCCTTAAGGATGATGCAGCTAAAGCTCCTCGCGCGCCGATCGCGCTCACGGGTGTCCGCGTACGCGAGTGTGTATGTGTGTGTGAGTGTATTATCGTCTGCTGCTGCTCCGGCCCTGCGGCTCCCGGCCGCTTTTATCGTCTCTCGCTTCTCTCTCTCTCTCACTCTCTCTCTCTCTCTCTCTCTCTCTCTCTCTCTCTCTCTCTCTGTGCGTGGGGACTTGCTGCTCGACTGCTCGTGGCTTTGGCTCCTGCCTTTTTGACATCACTCTGCCGTCACCTGTGTCTGTGGGCCGGTTTTTTGCATACATTTATATGCAAGTTAACGCTGCAACAAATAATTACAGCTGTTACTGGCTAACCTGCACGGCTATTTACTATAAAAGTGGCAACAACATTTGGCCAGTTTTGAGTTTAGGTCTAATGAGAATGGCAGAGCGGCGGGAGCTGAGCATGGAGCAAAAGTAACATAGAAGAAGTGGACACATATCAAGATACTTCGACCCAGCGCCACCTACTACCTAGGCGCCATCTACCGACTTGAGGTGGTTCACGCTATACTATGTCGTATCCTCCCATCAATACAGAAAACAGATATAGTAAATACCCGTCTGCTACGGTCAGATGAGTCGTTTTCGGTGACATCAACCGAGGTAACTAGCGAGCGCAGACGGTCACCGTGGGTTGTTACCCTCTACAGCAGTGTGTTAGGAGATAAAATCATGCGACAAAAAAATTTTATAACAGGTTTTCACACTAACGACGTTGACATCTCGGCACTTGACCATGAGACTAGTGATGCAATATTAAATAGTAAAATTTGTATAAATGAACATCTACCAAGGGAAGCATTTAATAAATTTAGAAGCCTTAAAACCCTTGCGATTAGGCTCAAATTTAAATATGTTTGGCATAGAGGGGGTCGTTTCCTGGTCAAGATGCGGAATGGCGATGTCTCCCACGAACTTTTAACAGCGGCAGACCTCCAAGCAATTTTAGCATCCTATGAAACTCCACAAACTGCACCAAATACAAATAAAAAAACAGGAAAGACAACTACAAATGGAAAAGATACGTCGGCCATTCCAACAAATAATCAAAAGGAGGTTGTCGCAAATGAATGACTATCAGCGGACACTGCTGGGGGGTGCACTGTAGGGGACTGAGAGCAGGATTTACCAATGTGACCTCTCTAGATTGTCATATTGATACACTCCGTCAACACCTTCTATCTGGTCCCTCCTACCACCTTTTTGGAATTGCTGAGACGCACCTTGCTCACAACGTCGACGATAATCGCATTCAGGATCAAGGGTTATTCAATTTTAAGATTAGATAGGAATAAATTTGGGGGTGGGTTAGTTCTGTATGTACACAATTGTTTTAAGGCTACCATACTAAGCCGCTCACGTACCACCCAGGATGATACACGCAACATTCCTGAATATATTATGTGTAGTGTGCAACAGGGCGACCTTCCCCCCATATTCGTTACTCCAATTTATAGGCCACCGCATGTACCATTCCTGCAAAATTCTGACGTAATTGACAAGCTAGCAACATACACGTAGGACTATACTGACAAAATTTGGATGGGTGATCTGAATGCGAACCTGTAGAAGACGTCGGCTGATGCAAAATTCATTAGGCGATTAGCCGATGATTTAAATCTAAAAATAATAGAGCATGGTGCGACTCATCACCTTGAGGGGTCTCACACATGGATTGATGTCATTATGACAGATGACAACGACGTGGTGCCGAATGTCAGCAATCAGGCGGCGCCCTTTGCCAGCAATCATACACTCACAGACGTTGAAATAGATTATAAATTAAACAATAGCCCCATCACCGACACTTTTAGTTATAGAGATTTT